>CM069454.1:57342621-57380207 GCA_035610835.1 Ophiura sarsii
TTTAGCAAATTAGTCCCCCAGTTTTGATCTATTTTAAATAATTCCAAGGGAAATTATAAAGCGTGATTTTGGCATACACCAGAATTGCGCATACAATGACGCTGCGCGACATAAAACAATAAGTAAAACTTATGCTTCAGTTCAGAATCCATGTTTAAAGTTCAAGTTTTTATACTGGGTACCCAAAAAAGGTGGATCTGTTACATTTGCACTACATATTATTACTTTGCATGCATATATTTTGGCTATTCTTTATCACACATACTCAAATTTGGTCTTATTTTGATGAGAAAGTATTTGGCCTTTATTTTAAAAAGAAAAATATAAACTACCATGGTTCTGTTAATTACAATAGCTCGTTAAACCTAATTAGTCAGGGGTGGAAGAGTATGCGGAGGAGGAGTATGCGGAGGAGGAGGAGTGCATAGTTGAACAAGTATGGTGCAATATACATTGGGCAAACATAAAATGCACTGGTTTCACTCTTGGTACAATTCTATGTTGAAAACATAACATTATTGAAGCATATTTGAATTAAAAATATAATTAGTTAATTAAGGAATCATTAATTAGCATTAAGAAGCTCAAAAAATTGTTAAGAAACGTAAGTTGGTCGCAGTTTGCGAATGTATGCAAACATTTGCCTGCACCAAACTGTCCATTTTAAAAGTATAGAAAGGTTGAGGTACCCTTTTGAATAACTAAATTTAACTATTTAATTAAAAATTAAAAGAAGATATGTAATTAACCTCATGTATTCTATATTGTCTGGATGTTAATTAGCACATTTTGTTAAATGCGTTTGTGTGGTGTTATTACTTGTTTTTAAGTAAAAAACTGTTGGTTTTCATCAAGCTTGTAAACTCAGGAGAATTATTTAATTCTTAGGAATGCAACTGACCTGACCTAGTATAGGATGACCAGCATAAACAGTTTGCCATCAACATTGGATCACCCTATATGTTGAATACAACTTAAAACGAAAACATTTTTATAATTCAATCTTAAATCAGACTCTTGAAATTTGAATACTGGGTTCAAACATTATGGAAATTAACCTAATTTGTTCATTTGAATGTGCTTAGCACATCATGAAGGTGCAAGAAGGATGAACGCAATTAATTGTATGCCAATAAACATGTGCCATTGGGAAAATTTGAGTCACCCTGTAGTTAAAGGGCCCCTTTTTATTGAACATTATTTGAAACTCATACCACTTAAGCATTTGCCACTTCAAATTGGAATGTAAAATCATGTTTCAGATGCAAATTTAAATTCATTCAATTTAATGATTTGTGGATAATCATGTATACCTAAATTAATGTTTTAAAAACCCTTTATGTTTAAAATTAACAACTTTACATAAGAAAAGGGTGACTTTCAAAATCATGTACATTCAATTGATGCATTTTTATTTGAAATCTACTTGAATTTTGTTAAAATATATAGTCTTTGTATATATGTAGTAATAGAAGCATTTTTCCGGAACTAAATAAACAAATTTTTAGACACCCTGCATGTAGAATTTAAGATTCATAATGAAATTTAATTGCATATGTCTGGATGGGTATTTTATTAAACTACTTTAAATCTGTACTGAACTTTTCTCTCATCACTTCATATACATAGTGGAAGTAATTATTGAAACCCTTCTTTTTTAGAAGATTTTGCTTGTTACACCCTGTACAATTTCCTGCCACCCTGTATAATCTACTGATTGTATGCTATTTGCATCCGTTACAGTATATGCTTTCAGAATATGTATACTTTTACCAACTTTAAATGTAAACTTTTTCAGATATAATGCATTAACTGAAAAAGGAACCTAATTTATGGAAAAAGGGACATGTAGGCCTAACACAAATTGTACCCAGTATAAAAAACATGACCATAAGCATGTCTGATAGGCACCGAAAAGATTTGCTTTCCGGAAGTCGTCTCATAGTAAATGTTGTTGAAGTTGATAGGCTGTAAGAAACTAGTTGCGCGAATTAGACAAAAATGGCATTTACGCTCCAAAATAGCCTCTAAAACGCTCAAAAATAGCCTCTAAAAAACCCCAGTCAGTTCACCATGATCTTTGTAGTTTAAATTAGTAACAAGTTACACCCCCTATTTAAGAATTTAATAAATACATAGCCCCCCCCCCCCCCCCCCCCCCCCCCCCCCCACCATCACCATTTCAACAAATACGGTACACATAATGTACTACATTGCGCTACTTGTACGTGCAAATGATGAAAAAATAAATAACAAATAGGATTGATAAAAAAAATGGATAAAACCCAATTTAGTTGAATTTATATCCGTTCAGAAAATTCACATTCATTTCCGCGGCATTATACCGATAGCATGGGTAGAATAATTAGGTCATCAACTTTCTATAAAACAACATACAATTGCCTCTGCCATATGGCCATGCGTTTTGAACTGGGCCTGCAAAAAGGTGGAGTTGTGACATCGGCACATCAAAAATGACATTGTCTATTCAATTTCTTGTATAAAGATACCACCTACATAGCTAAATTTGGTATCAAAATAAATCTCTTATGCAGGGCAAGAAGATAAAAGTATTAGCATGTGTTAAAATTTTGTGATTTTTTGTTAATTAATGGCTAATTAACCAACATCAGGGGTGGAGGAGAGTCCGGCGCAGGAGAGTCCGGCGCAGCAAATTTGGCATCTACAGTACAGTTCAGTGCAATTGAGTTAAATCATGTTTATGGAATGAAATTGTTGCATCTTAGTACATAAACTCTGGTAAATAAACTGATTTGAATAATTTAGATGTTTAATAATGGGTAATCACCTTAATTAATAAAGAATTAATCAATAATTACAGACCCGCAATGCATTGAAGAACTACATGTGTATGACTGGATGGATATGTACCGACGCAGCGTCTTTTACCAGCACATACGGTTAAGCAAAGTGATCATGGTATGGGATGCATGAGTGATTCTATTGAGGGGATAATGTGATCAATACAAAGTATGAACCTTTGTCTTTCAAACAATACACTTTTGGATTGTTAGATACCTTTGGTTATGTAACGTCATTAACATAAACACAATAGGTTTCAGACACTGACTGAAATCTGCCAATTATTTGGCTGGATATGTAATATGTTGAATATGGGTTGATTGATACATTTGCAGTGCAAGCATAAAAACAGATAACACTTGGCACATAGTTAGAATACACACTTATCTCTGTTTGACACTCTTTTTTAGATCTGAATGCCTTAATACGAACAAGAAGGGACCATCTCAAATACGCTTTTATTTAGCAAAATCCACAATAATATACCTTAGAAAACAACAAAGGATAAAGAACAATAGAGGGATTATAATTTAATAAATTGTTGTGGGATGTAAAGCAATAATAGTGGGGATTTCAAAAGGAGCTGTTCATAAAATTGAAATTATATGACGATTACTTACACAATACATATCTAGTAGCTCTAAAGATAACAGTAATAAGAGAGGTTGTGGCAGCCATCTTTGATTGATACATTCCTGTATATCTTCATTTTGACTATCACAATATGTTTACACATTGATTTAAACATTTTTCATTATTTCTGATTAGAATTGAAGGCACAGTAAGCTTTTATCTGGTAAAGTTCATGATTTTAGCCATTTTGGGCCGTTTCAAATTATCTGCCGTCTGCGCATGCGCATTTTTTCTGCAGGTTTCATGCGAATAAGTTCAGATAATTAGTTAACTATATATCATATGGAATCTTCCAAACTGGTTAATTGCTTGAATTTTTCCTAAATTGTTTGATTTTCCGCCATATTAGTGATTCACTGACTGGGCATTTTTAAATAAAAATTAGCTATTTGAAATACTGATATTTGTATACCTTTAATTCAATTGCTTCTCCTTACTTTTTCCTCTTATACTACACATTCAAATTACACAGGGATTAAGGTTATTGTCTTTAGTATCATATTTATGCGGAAAAAAATCGGGATTTACCTGCTTCTGATGTCATGTTATGCAATCTTCTTACCACGTGTTTCATAAAAACAATTCAAATTTCCGGCCAAATAACTGATTTAGCAGTGTCCAAGTGTACTTACTTTGAGACAGTGCTATGACGTCATAGTTCACATTTAAAATCCAAAAGTGTATTGTTTGAAAGACAAAGGTTCATACTTTGTATTGATCACATTATCCCCTCAATAGAATCACTCATGCATCCCATACCATGATCACTTTCATTATTTATTGACTGCCCCTCGTATGTCAGATTTTTTTCTTCGCAAAATGACATTTTTTCCAGCCCGGTGCAAAATACTGTAAACATTACCTAGATATAGAAAGTTATATATGCTTGGAAAGCTTTAACTGTCAGAAATTCAAATCTGCAATAATTAACCTTGTAGGTATGCAGAATTTTTTTCATATTTTTTTTTCTCAGCAGATTTTTTTCATAAATTGTTGACCTTTTCAAATTCATAACCTTCTAGGGGTTCATCCTATGTTAATTTTAAGTGCATTTTTGAACTCCTAAGACAATTTTAATCAAGAAAATGTATACTTTTGTGGGGGTATTGCCTAGTATAGAAAAGTTATCGCCATTCAAATGAAAATACACGCGATATTCACCAATTTTAAGTTCGTCACACGAGACCGGCCCAACTTAAAACGCATGGCCATATAAGACCATGCATGCTCATGATCTGGCGCATAGACTTCTAATTCTCAGTGTACATGTACGTACGTGTACACTGTACAAACAACAATGAATACAGTACAGTGCAAGTTTACTTGATTACATAACAGACTGGTGTTATATTCACTCCTGGTAAAGTCCTACATGTAGCAGTTTAGACAGTGGCCTGGTGCACAGCGGGCCGCTCTGATATTATAATACAGTAGAACAACTTAATTTACCTAGCAATTTAATTTCGCTAGGAAATCCAATTCGCCAATTTAAATTGCTAACCAATTATATTATTTATAATGGTTATTATGAAGTTGGAACAAAATACTGAAATTAAATTGCCCCCAAAATTGACCAGATGCTAATTCGCAAAATTAAGTTGCCGTGAAATAAGTTGTTTTACAGTTTAAATTTCGCCCCATATTGCACTTCCACTATTATACCTATTCATTTCATTATTCAATAGCACAAATGTTCATGTGCATTTTCTTGATTGACAATTTAATTTTAATATTTGACATATCTTTTCTCTTCAACAAACAATTAGGTAAGTACAGGAAATGAATCCATTCACGAAAATATCTTACTGCAAAAATATAATTATAATATAATTTTCCAAAGCTTTTACATGAAAGTTCCCTGCTTTTACCAGTCTTTGCTTTTACCATGGACCAGTAAGGCAAAATAAAAATAAAAACATATTTAGCATCCTGACTTTTTCCTAAGTGCAATCAGGTGTTTCCAAATGGGAGAGGGGGGGGGGGGGGGGGGGGGCTTGATTATCATTTGGGGGGATTGCACCCATTCAAATAAATAAATATATATATAAATATATAAATAAATAAATAAATAAATAGATTGAACTAGATAAATAGATAGATAAATAGAATAGATAAATAGATAAATAGATAAATAGATAAATAGATAAATAGATAAATAAATAAATGAATAAATAAATGGTTTAACTAATTTTGAGACGAAATTCCAGACCATTCTTTGAAAAAAAGTCTGGAAATCCGAATTCCTCTATAGGGTGCTGACTACGGGCTGACTAATTAGGGGGGGGGGGGGTGCGGATTTTTTCTGGAATAGCCCAATAGCTTATCTTGTTTGACTAAGGAGAAATCTCCCGATTGTTGTGGGGTTGTTTAATGAGTTGTGGATGTCATATATACCTAGATTGTTCTTCAGATGCCCCCCCCCCCCCCCCCCTCCATGCACACAAATCAACTTGATTGGTTTCCTGTACTGTTTTTAGACTGCTGTGATTTGATTTGTGGGTTTCTTTTGGTTTGAATGATACATACACTTTATAAGCAAGGATTTGTGCAAATTGGTCCTGATTTAAAGTGACAAGGGAAGTTTGGATTTTCAGACAATTGTATAAAAATGTGTTTGGAATTCCATACTTTTTTGGCGAAAAGTATTTTGTCCTCTATAGGTGCAGCAAGAGAGAGCGCCTGGAATTCCATACTTTTTTGAAGTTTGATCTGGAATTCCTCAAGGTTGTTTGGATTATCAGACAATTTTATAAAAATGATTTTGGAAATCCATACTTTTTTGGTCGAATTTGTTTTGTCCTCTATAGGTGCAGCAAGAGAGAGCGCCTGGAATTCCATACTTTTTTGAAGTTTGATCTGGAATTCCATACTTTTTTAAAGTTTGATCTGGAATTCCAGACACTTTTCATAGAGGGAGCCCTGGAATTCCAGACTAAAAAATGAAAAAATAGTTTGTCCTCTATAGGTGCAGCAAGAAAGAGCACCTGGAATTCCATACTTTTTTGAAGTTTAATCTGGAATTCCAGACACTTTTCATAGAGGGAGCCATGGAATTCCAGACTAAAAAATGAAAAAATATTTTGTCCTCTATAGGGGGGGGTTCATTATTATCTGGAATAGCCCAATGGAAATAAGCCCTTTTTAGAGCTTTCTTGGGCTATCCTTGGCCGTGTTAATTGTTGTAATTTTTTTAAGATTTGTATATTTGATCTGATGTATTGTATCTCTGTGTCTTGATATGCCAAATAAAACTAAACTAAACTAATTTACGAAAAATCAGAGAGAGATTTTTTTAATTTACTGGTATAGGATCACATGCCACTTTTTCTGAAAACATCATTTTGGGGAAATGTTACTGTTTTGGGAAAAGTAAACATGATATCGAAAACGGAAAACTTTCTAGTGGTAGCCAAGCTTTTTCTACTTGTGTATGAAGTTATTTATGTAAACGAAAGTGATCTAATTTTAGGGGGGGGGGGGGCTTACTTTTTTTGAACCCTTTAAAAGTGCCGGTGAGCCAGAAGGTTGAGATACTGACCTATAATAATCTTCCCACAAATCCCTATTCTGCACACGTTTTATAGCCAGTATGTTCACATCCTCCATGGTTTCTAGGAACATCTTCTCCACTGTTAGGTATTCCTTCTCCTTGCAGTTGAGACGGATCAACTTGGGCGCCAAGCTTGTCTGCATGCCTTTCATATCCCAGGTTTTCGGAACATTTCCCTTATAAGACCTATCCTGGGACTTCTGCTGCCTGGTATAAAAAGAGGAATGTTGGAAAAAATGATATAAGGCAAAGGAAAAAAGAAACCCTGTTGTACGAGCTCGACCGACCCATTTTTTTAAAACAAATTAAGTGCAAATGAATACAATTTTTTGGATTTTTTACTGTCATTTTGAAGAAAGAAATAAAAGCCCAACCAACCGACCCAACCTGAGAAGTCCGTTTGCCTGTAGAACAGGGTTGATGTTTATGCATTGCCTAATGAGATGAGTGTTGATTCTGTATTCAGGGCCTAGCCTTGACTTCTAATAATATGTAATGTAATCATGGCGAAGATGTATAACAGGGCTGTCAATTTTTGGGATTTGCTAGGAGCTAGGGAGAGATACAATATTACAAATATGATGGCCAAAGTGTACCAACAAAAAAATAGTTAAAGGTAGCCCCAATTTTTTTGCAGTCACCTCATGAATTTTGAAGTAATTGGGGGGGGGGTCAAAAAATGTGCACGGTCAAAAAAAATCGCACGGTACAAAAGGTACAGCAAATGAATGTAGGCACCTCGCGAAGGAAATAAACGCGTTGATAATCATTTTAATTGATACATTTTTGAGGCGGGAGAAAGAGTGTCTAGGCTGGAGAGTTGACAGCCCTGGTATAACTAACACCTCCTAAACCACAGATTTTACTGATCTGTGCATAAACTAAGCCTGACAATGAATTTAAACACATCATTGACAAATATTGATAAAATATGGAAACGGTTAAAACCTATGATGACCAGTCACATAATCGGACCAAACTGCCGCACGACCAGCTCCCAGTTCTGATGCTTATATTTAACAATTAAACAAACCTGGCGATTAAGGGACAAACTGCTAGGGCCATTCCCATTTTGTCCTTATGCAATTTCCATTATTTCTATTTCAATTTATATACCTTTCTCAGTTTTATACACCTCTCTCATTTTTAGAGACCTTTCTCGGTTTTATAGACATGCAACTTTTTCAATTTTACTCATCTTTCTCGGTTTTAGAAACTTCTCGTCTTCAGAGACCTTTACGGTTTAGGCACATTTTCAATTTTACACACCTTCCTCGGTTTTAGATACTACCTTTCTCGGTTTTACATACAGGGTGTCCCAAAAGTTACGATAACTTTTTAAACCTTTATATCTCAGGTAAAATAATTTGCAGTAAAAAACTGTATCATGTAATTATGTATTAAAGTTGTTATCATCCGTGTGAATCCACTCTCAAAAACTACCCTTAACGCGGACTCTCAATGAAGAAAAAAGTTACCCTTAGCAATTGGATTATATCTTGACAAATACTTATAGTAACTGATATAGGTCCTCAAGACTAGTTTAGACTGAAAATACATATGAAGCAAGTGTGTGTTTCAGTTTTGTTAGTAAATTTGTCTGTAGGCCTAACCATTTTCGGCTATTTTTACAATGATGACATATGACTATCGGCCCAAGCAACCCTTAGCGCGGATTCAGGTTGAAAAAGATACCCTTATTCTCTGAAATTGGCGATTTTGATACCCTTAGCACGGGTCTGCGCGGGCCTGCGTTGTGGTCGAAAAAGCACCCTTAATCCGCGTTTTCGTTCACACGGATGATTACAACATTATACCTGACTGCCCCCCCCCCCCCCCCCCCCCCCCCCCGGGCACACCCCGAGGATGATACGTACCTCACAAGTTGCCATCGATCAGACATAGTCTGACACATTGGTCTTCTGCACACACTCCTGTGTGTCGTGTAATGGACATTTTGTTGCTGCATGGTTTCAAAGTTGAGTTGGTAGTTGTTCTCATGAGTGGAGAATGGGAACATCTTATCACCATGTCCTGTCAGATAACCTTCAAATGCCCTCTCTAAGGTGTCCCCATCTACATCACTTGTGGTGTCTTTGGCAGACTGAAAATTGAAAGATGTAGAATATCAGAACATGCTTATAGAGCTTAAAATGGTTCTTTCTAATAGCTATACTAATGCAGACTTAGTATGAATTAGCTCTATAACCCCAACATTCCCAGGTACGTGAAATTAAGAATAAAACTATATGGTGGAAATGGGCACAATTTTGTGGGCAAAACCGGCCCCCTGGTTGCCAGATTCAAACCCTAGGCCTGGACCACCACCAGCATAGATGCTTTTGCCTTTAGTCCACTTTGCCACGCCAGAATTCAACAATTCCGTTCTCATTTATCACACGCCAAGATTGCAAACAGTCACCTTTCGCAAGGGTGTAATCTTCCAGGGGAAATCGATGTATTCAATTGAGATTGATACACTGTCTGACTGTTGTTTCTATTATAATTTATTAAATATAGTCGGTAAAATCATTCTGGGACCCCCTGTATAAATTACCTTCTGAGCATACTGTATCCATATTCCATTCTCATCTTGCCAATACCACAGCCATTCAATACAGAACGGTTCTAACCAGGCGGATCGACATTGTACCGTTGACATAGTACTGAGGCGTTGGAAGATCTCATTTCCGATGCTAAATCTGGTTAAATCCTGTTCGTGCCAGTGATCTCCATATTCGTCGCTGCAGGGTAAAAGATTGATATACACAATAACTCTTAACAGATGATAACCTCGGACCTAGACTAGGTTCCCATCACATGCGGCCACTTTGCGGAATTACACAAAGACTGATGCGTATTTGGTCTAATTGAAACTGCAGAGTGGACGTTTGCTTGTTTGTTTATTTGTTTGTTTTTTCACAGTCGGTTCGTACGGACACACGCTTGGGTCCCACGGCTGTTTGATCCCACATAATTTGTCCGTTTTATTCTGAGAACACCGTAACTGGCCATCTTATGTAGAAATTTCAGAACATTTGTTGGTGCCAGTTCTGAGAAATAGAGCTTTGAATATTATTATTTACTATAATAGCACCCTCATGGGCCACATTTCCCATAGAGTTACATGTAAAATGTGTGTCAAGTAGAAAATGCAGATAATTTAAAAAGGGCTCAAACAATTTTCTTGAAATTTTCATCGTATTCTCGTATTCATAAGCGCTACCTAAATCAGGTCAAACCATAAATGGGCCACTATGTAATTTTTTTTTATCCCATCATTTTAATTATAAATCGGACAGTCAAACAGCCGTGGTCCTGAAAGGACCAGACTCACATTGTATGATCGTCATGCCACGCTGTAAAACTACCTACAGTGTGGCATGATGGTGCATAAATTAGTTCATGGTTATTCATTAGCTGATTAGCAAACAGTTTTCAAACAGGGGTTTTTTTCAGTCGTAACATTGAGCAATTTAAACTGCAGAGCGTAATTGTATGATCGTTATGCCACGCCGTAAAACTACAGACGCAGTTTGGTTTAACATTCTTGTACCCACACAAAGACCTGCCAGTCACTATCATATTGAACTGGAGGCGTAGCGTCATAGGGCACTAGGGGAACGAGCCTCCCCCCAATGATTTTCGAGGGGAAAGTAAGTAAAAAGGAGAAAAAAGAAAGTGGGTAAAAGATAAGACCTTTTCTTTTTCCCACTTTCTTTTTTCCTCTTTCCTGAAAAGGAAGGGGAAAAGAAAGGGGAAAAGAAAAGGGAAGGAACAGGAAAGAAAAGGGAAAGACAAATTCACAGGATGGTTTTTAATTCGGATCGGGAACCATTAGGTGCAGCCAGTGGGGAATACTCACATAGGCCTGATAATGTATGCGGGAAGGTGCCACTATAATCATATCAAATGTGATTTTGTGTTGGAACCCCTGGTCCCAAATTGTGAAGAAAAGGGTCAAATGAGAAAACTCCATATAAATATGTCCGGGTTTCATATTTCCAGCGCCGGCATTTCTAAATGATGGGCAAATTTACTGGTTTATCTGAGAATTCTAAAGATAAAAATGACAGCTCCAAGAATGCTCCCCCCCCCCCCCCCCCCCCCCACCCTCCCTTGAACCATACCGGGCCTCTGCCCCTGGACCCCGGCCGGGGTTATGCACCTCAGAACCCCTAAACCCCCATCAATTGTGCCCCCAATCAAAACTACCATGCTACGCCCCTTTATTGATCGAATCATGAAAATCTTTAATATCACTGACCATATAGCTAGTCATGTCAACAAAATGGTTTACTGAAATGTTATACAAGGTAATTGCAGTGTGTGTTTTAATTTCCACTTTTTGTGACATAAAGGAATTGATAAAGTATGACTGACTTGGGGAGGACAGTGAGGAAGGGAGAAGTTAAATAAAAACCTGAAAAAGTGGGAGCTACAACCCCAGAGACTAGGAAGGGAAGGGGAGGCGTCGTGTATAAGGCAAAATAAAAAGATAGTAGTTTCTCGTCCCCGCGCGCATCCATTTTGGCTGCCACATCAACAACCCAATTTTTTTAATTTAAAACATTATTGTATAAGATTGTATGAGTCGCGCCTCATGGTGCTGATGGTACGTTGTATTAGATTGCCGTCGTTCTATTGAAAACAGTGGTTATTATAAGAATTATAAATAATTTGTATCGCATACAAAGAATGTGTATACATAAATAGACTGAGATAAACAATAATCGAAAACATTGTTATTTCAGTGCGTAAGAGCTCCTAGCGTGGTAATTGGCAAGTGATTGGATGCCCGTATCCTTGGTAACAGTGCCAAGGACACCTTTGATATTCATTTCATGATGAAAATACACAATTGGGTACACAGAGCTGAGATGGAGCAGCTTGAGATTCACAACCAACAATCCTATAACATCGGCTGATCCTAAATCAACATGCCCTCGTGGCGATTTACGAAAATGATAATGTAGTAAACAAGTTTTACTTTAAGAGACTCATTGTGTGTATGCATGTGTAATCTGAATGATCCCCACCACCCGCTCGATTTCATGTCTTGAAAGAAAAACTGGATAGATTTTTGTGCCTATATAAATTTGCAAACCTACGTATACATTGGTATATTGTAATTGTTGTTATTTTTACCAGCTGATGTAAAGTGAACTCATGGGTGAGTGTCGATCAGGAACGCCCGGGCGAGATTAAAACAATGAGATTAGAACGATCACTCCGTGTTGAAAGATACACATTAATTTGGTCATATCCAAACAAGAGAAGAGGCGACTTTTAATTAGTAATTATTAATATGATTAATCTATTACTTTCTTTATTTTGGAACAAGTGGTCACAACCTAATTTATCAACCCATCTTCAATGGGACTGCGAATTTAATCATTTTACCTATATCATGTTCTTTGTTTATTCATCAACATTGTTGATATAATCAACGGTAAAACTACCAACATGTAGTAAATAATTTACAGTCATTTAGGAGGTGGAAATCTAAAATATTTTTTAAATAATTACATTTGGAATCCTTAATTTTTATGGATGTGAACGTGAACAGCGTACTAAATTATTACTTTATCGTTATCCCTTGGCATCTCGGCCAGTTTTTTGGAAGACTGTGTTAAAATCTGTGTTAAAATCAAAAAACAACACAACAGGCGAAATGTACCCATTTTAAGGTTATAAAGCTAGTCTTAGAAAAGTGGCTGCCATTTTGAAGCAAAAACATTTCCACCATGTTGGAGAAAGCGAAACCAGTTTTGGAAAAAAGGGGCATCCGCCATCTTGGATCCGCCATTTAGGGGGGTATAAAATCAACCCAGATCTGATTTTCAGGCAAAACAAAAAAACTAGTTCGTTTCCAAATGCGCGCGCATTTTACTAAGACACTTGATTCTTGCGCATTTAATTTTTTTAATAGAAAAAACAGTGAAAAATATTGTTAGGGCGCCACCTTTTGTCAAAATTGTGTCCAACATGTTTCAATGGTGATTGGCCACATACGGCAAAAACGGAACTGAAAATCCGTGGCGAATATCACATTTGAATGAGCATAAGAGTAACTAAAATGCACAGATTTTAATTGACTAAATAAAACCATTTCAAGTGAATCTCCACTATGAATTTGAGCCAAAAAATAAAAAAACCGCATTTCGCATAAATTAGACTTTTCAGGCTTGCTCACTGGAAACAAACTTATTAATTTTTTTTGGCCTCATAGCTTTAGTATTTTTGTATTTTTGTTTACCTATTTTATTTATTTATTCATTTATTTATTTTAGAGAAATTTTGTTATTATTTGGGGGAATTGTTATCAAATCTTAAACAAGGCGGTTCTCGAACGGCGCGTCTCGCCTGTTCATCAAAAGTGACTTGAAAGAAATGATGATGAAACATATGATACAATGTAGCACTGTCACAGAGGTATGCATTGTAGTTAATGCAAGGGATGTAATACCTTGACAAATTTAATCAACAAAAAGAACACACCAACCCCCTTCCCTACACCAAATCACATCAAGATAGGCCTTACAGATCTTATTAGACCCCAGATGACCTCTGATGACCTTGAAAATTTAATCAGCAAAAAGAACACACCAACCCCCTTCCCTCCACCAAACCACATCAAGATAGGCCTTACTGATCTATTTGACCCCATATTTGACCCCGATGACCCCGACAAATTAATCAACAAAAAGAACACACCACCCCCCTTCCCTCCACCAAATCCCATCAAGATAGGCCTTACTGATCTATTTGACCCCATATTTGACCCCCGATGACCCCGAAAAATTTATCAACCAAAAGAACACACCACCCCCCCCCCCCTTCCCTCCACCAAATCCCATCAAGATAGGCCTTACTGATCTATTTGACCCCATATTTGACCCCCGATGACCCCGAAAAATGAATCAACAAAAAGAACACACCATCCCTCTTCCGTCCACCAAATCCCATCAAGATAGGCCTTACTGATCTATTTGACCCCATATTTGACCCCCGATGACCCCTAAAAAATAATCAACAAAAAGAACACACCACCCCCCCCCTTCCCTCCACCAAATCCCATCAAGATAGGCCTTACTGATCTATTTGACCCCATATTTGACCCCCAATGACCCCGAAAAATTAATCAACAAAAAGAACACACCACCCCCCTTCCCTCCACCAAAGCCCATCAAGATAGGCCTTACTGATCTATTTGACCCCATATTTGACCCCCGATGACCCCGAAAAATTAATCAACAAAAAGAACACACCACCCCCCTTCCCTCCACCAAATCCCATCAAGATAGGCCTTACTGATCTATTTGACCCCATATTTGACCCCCGATGACCCCGAAAAATGAATCAACAAAAAGAACACACCATCCCTCTTCCGTCCACCAAATCCCATCAAGATAGGCCTTACTGATCTATTTGACCCCATATTTGACCCCCGATGACCCCGAAAAATTAATAAACAAAAAGAACACACCACCCCCCTTCCCTCCACCAAATCCCATCAAGATAGGCCTTACTGATCTATTTGACCCCATATTTGACCCCCGATGACCCCGAAAAAATAATCAACAAAAAGAACACACCATCCCTCTTCCGTCCACCAAATCCCATCAAGATAGGCCTTACTGATCTATTTGACCCCATATTTGACCCCCGATGACCCCGAAAAATTAATCAACAAAAAGAACACACCACCCCCCTTCCCTCCACCAAATCCCATCAAGATAGGCCTTACTGATCTATTTGACCCCATATTTGACCCCCGATGACCCCGAAAAAATAATCAACAAAAAGAACACACCATCCCTCTTCTGTCCACCAAATCCCATCAAGATAGGCCTTACTGATCTATTTGACCCCATATTTGACCCCCGATGACCCCGGAAAAATAATCAACAAAAAGAACACCCCATCCCTCTTCCGTCCACCAAATCCCATCAAGATAGGCCTTACTGATTAAAATAATCAACAAAAAGAACACACCATCCCTCTTCTGTCCACCAAATCCCATCAAGATAGGCCTTACTGATCTATTTGACCCCATATTTGACCCCCGATGACCCCGGAAAAATAATCAACAAAAAGAACACCCCATCCCTCTTCCGTCCACCAAATCCCATCAAGATAGGCCTTACTGATCTATTTGACCCCATATTTGACCCCCAATGACCCCGAAAAATTAATCAACAAAAAGAACACACCACCCCCCTTCCCTCCACCAAATCCCATCAAGATAGGCCTTACTGATCTATTTGACCCCATATTTGACCCCCAATGACCCCGAAAAATGAATCAACAAAAAGAACACACCATCCCTCTTCCGTCCACCAAATCCCATCAAGATAGGCCTTACTGATCTATTTGACCCCCGATGACCCCGAAAAATTAATCAACAAAAAGAACACCCCCCCCCCTTCCCTCCACCAAATCCCATCAAGATAGGCCTTACTGATCTATTTGACCCCATATTTGACCCCTGATGACCCCGAAAAATTAAGAACAAAAAGAACACACCATCCCCCTTCCCTCCACCAAATCCAATCAAGATAGGCCTTATGGATCTTATTTGACCCCCGATGACCTTGAATGACCTCTGATGACCTTGAAAATTTATTCAGCAAAAAGAACACACCACTCCCCTTCCCTCCACCAAATCTCATCAATATAGGCCTTACTGATCTATTTGACCCCATATTTGACCCCGATGACCTCTGGTGACCTTGAAAATGTAATCAGCAAAAAGAACACACCACCCCCCTTCCCTCCACCAAATCCCATCAAGATAGGCCTTACTGATCTATTTGACCCCATATTTGACCCCCGATGACCTTGAATGACCTCCGATGACCTTGAAAATTTAATCAGCAAAAAGAACACACCACCCCTTTCCCTCCACCAAATCCCATCAAGATCGGCCTTACGGATCTTATTTGACCCCATATTTGACCCCGATGACCTTGAATGACCTCCAATGACCTTGAAAATCTAATCAGCAAAAGAACACCCCACCCCCTTCCCTGACATCAAGTCCCATCAAGATAGGCCTTACGGATCTCTAGATATCGCGTCACAACGCGTCTCAAAAGTTTTAAGCATATTTGACCCCGATGACCTTGTATGACCCCCGATGACCTTGAAAAATCAATCAGCAACAGAACGCACCACCCCCCTTCCCTCCACCAAGTCCCATCACGATAGGCCTTACGGATCTCCAGATATCGCGTCACAAAGGTATTTCTTAGCACACGGCTGACGGCTGACGGCGGACGGCGGACGGCGGACGGCGGACGGCGGACGGCGGACGGCGGACGGCGGACGGCATACGCCGGACAGAAATAGTGATAACATAGTCTCTTTCTGATTACATCAGGCGAGACAAAAATAGTGGAAATTGTTGAAATGTTTATGAAATTAAACAAATCGTTGAAAATGAACCGAAATGTACACAACAATTTTGAAAAGAAAGAAAAAACAAATGCCTGACCAAGGGGAAGGGGGGAGGGGTCATCTCCTATCTACATTGCACATGTCATAATAAATAGATTGCTCAAATTCCTACCCTTGTTTAGTCGTTGTTCCGCTGACATTAGGATCACAATATAAAGCCTCTATACTTTCATTATCTTCCTGATCCAGATTCCACCAGCTATTATTGCGGTGAACCTGCCATTGAAATGGTAGCCTGGATACATGAAGTCGAAGGCACTCTTTGCCATTTCGACAACGACCATTTTTGACGTAGTAAACGCACAATTCCCGCTGCTGATTTTCATCAGATGGTTCTGAATTGTTGTTCGTCTCCTCACTACATGCACTGGGTGCGCCTGGCTTCCACTTGCGTTGACGACCTCTCCTCCTTACATTCCGTGTGCTTGATTTGTTGGAAGTTAAAAAATAATAGAAATATATAAGGGTTGTAATTTCTTTTTAAGCTGTCACAAGTAAACTTAAAAATGTATCTTTTAGGCTATATTGAAAAAATCATTTGTTTCAAAGCTCCCGCGCGTTAGTCGAACCCATTTGGTGCGATCTGGTGTATACTTTTGACCAATAATTTATCAAAAAGCCACCTCTTCATTTCCAATCAATATCTTGTTTTTTTTATCAATGCAAGAAAGAAGTTGAGCATATGCTGATATTTTCTTAATTTAAGTATAGATGGTTTAAAACAGTGGTTCCCAACCTCTGGGTCGCGACCACAATTGGGGTCGCGACGCACTTTTTGTGGGGTCGCGGCCGGACTAGCCTAATTTAACAAAAATAAAATGCTATTATGTTGTATCATAGTAACACATGTGACTTTGTTCTGTGAGGGGTCACGCTCTGATGCTGGTTTCTGGAATGGGGTTACCACTAGGAAAAGGTTGGGAACCACTGGTCTAAAGCGTAGACACAGGAGGAATTCAAGGTAAGGTTGGATTTTAATTCTAAAAAATATCCAACTTGTTCAAAACCTGAGACCATAATAACTAAATGTTCTCAGTTCAAAACAAATCACTTTATTAAAAAGTAAATGTTTTTAGTTTTGGTTTTGGTTTTAATTTTTTTAAATATGGGTCGGTCAGGCCTGTAGAACCAGGGTTCGGTTTTTGCTGACAAAACTAGGAAATCACATACATAGCTAGGAACATATTAATAATACATCAGAAAACACATAGTGAATTATTTCAGCCAACATTTTGTTTCACGAAGTCCCTAAAATTGAAAACAAATACATGAAAATTGTATAACAAATTTGAGTCAAATGTACCATTGGAGAGGAAAGAAGAGCTTGCAATAGCAACTGACAGCAAACTTAATCTATTAATGTTTTACATATTATCTTATAAAGTTATAATACACTCAGAATTTTTTTTATATAAGTTTCATTGGCTTTTGAGATGAATTCACCATTTTTTGGCATTAAAAAGGTCACAGTATTTTTGCCGGACGATTAAAACCGCGGTTTAAAGACCTGTATATTATGTGATCTTTTCCAGGGAACACCCTCAATCCTCAAAAAAAATTAAAATAAGATTTTCTTGCAGATTTAACATTTCTGATCATAAATCGTACATACATTCCAAGTCACAGGGCGATACAATTCTTAATTACTTAAAATCATAGTTTCAGAGTGAAAATAAACTGTCGGTGTCTGCGCCGACAACTTATTTTTACTCTAAAGTCAAGTCACTCTAAAACTTTGATTTTGAAGTAATTAGGAATCGTGTCGCTCTGTAACTTGGAATATATTCATGATTTATGATCCGAAATGTAAATCTGCAAGAAAATCTACTTTCTAAAAAATATCATGAATAGAGGGCGCTCCCTGGAAAAGATCACATAATATGCCTTTAAACCGCCTGCGGCAAAAACCTGCAAACCCTGTGTTGAACAGGGTTTTTGTCCTCCTTGGACTTGTAGACAATTTTGACTTACCTTGCATTTGAGATGGTATCCTCCTTCGAGTCTCTCTCCTCCTCACTGTCACGTCCATCTTTGGTTTTCGGTTTGAGATAATTTAAGAGATAATCTTTGCGTTGATCGTCCCGAGGATCTAGCTCATAGTTCCGTAAAATCTTGCTCATTTGAGGCGAGGTAAAGTTGTGGTTGAAGCGACACTGCTGAGATGATGTGCACCTTCCATCAATAAAGGCACTGGCAAAATAAAACAAAAATGCTATATTAGCATCAGGCCCGTGGAAGTATATTTCTTATGCGGGTCCTGGCCTTTGTTTTTTGCGTGAAATCTTTGGAGCATGGGGACCAGGGGGCTCCCTAAGGGCCACTGGTGAACAGGGGTAGCATTCTGACACGCCTGCGCGTCGTAGACCCCTTATTTTCATGTGTGACGTATCAAGTTATACCTTGAAATTGACAAAGGGATCAGAATCAAAATGTTCATGGATCCACCCATTACATATATAGCATGATGCATGGGAAATGGAAACCTTCAGAAATACTGAAGAGTCATTGTCCATCCTTCGCTTACATCAGAAACCTCTTGTCATCTTTTTGGACCTCTTAAAGGGGCATAGAGATACGTATGGGAGTGCGCCCTCAATTATCCTGGAAATCAGTTTTTTGCATCAAAGTAATACTTTAGGCATAACTACCTACCATCTGAAACAGTTTACCAACATTCGCCATTTATCATATAAAATGTCATGATTTTCTTAGTTTCGATATAATCATATCGAAACTCAAGTGCTGAATTTGGAAGTTATGCATCGTTTTACTCACGGACTTTCGCGGTAAATCTCAACCCGGAAGTGCCGTTATTTGCTTATTTTGGCATGAAGGCGATGTCGGAATTGTATGACATTTTGGATTTGGGCTATGTTGATGATTATCTTTACGTTATTTGCTCATTTAGTACCGTATATCGATACATATCTCAATGCCCCTTTTAGCGTAAAGTTGAGGCGAAGATGTTGCTGAATTGAGGCAGCATAGCATGTTATTGATTTGCTGTTTAATTGTTGTTGGTATGGACTTCTAAAATAGCAGTATGTATAGTTATTTTAAGAGTATTTAAGTTACCAGTCATGCCAGGCTATTTATTTTATAATCCCGCTATAAATAAAAGGGCTTGGTCCATACTAACAACAAACGGCAAAAATCAATAACATGCTATCCTAGCTCAATTCAGCAACACCTTGGCCTTCACCACGACTTTACACTCATTTTGTGGGAGCAGGTCACATTTTAGAGAGCTGCCACTTGGATGAATGAATCTGGTGAAAAACCTGAAAAGGTGCATGAAATGTCAATACAAAAATGGCTTGAAATAAACAGAACTGTGGATTTCTGTGTAAATAAAAATGAATGAACTCAATAAAAAGGGGAAAATAGGGACAGCGGTCCCAAATAGGTCGTCCGTTTATATGGGTAGTTTGGTTGCAATTGTACTTCATCTGTTTAAATGTAATCAATTTGACATATGCAGCCAATTTTACATCTTGACCTCAGATGACCTTTGACCTTGGTATGTGACCTTTGACCTCATTAACATATGAAGGTTTCCATGTTGCATCTATGACCCAAGTTTGGTTGCAATTGGTCATTGTATGGAAAAGAAATGGACAAGACAAAAAGTGTGTACTAAATTTTACATCTTGACCTCAGATGACCTTTGACCTTGATATGTGACCTTTGACCTCATTAACATATGAAAGTTTCCATGTTGTATCTATGACCGAGGTTTGGTTGCAATGGTCATTGTATGGAAAAGAAATGGACAATACAAAAAGTGTGTACTAAATTTTACCTCTTGACCTCAGATGACCTTTGACCTTATTAACATATGAAGGTTTCCATGTTGCATCTATGACCAAAGATTGGTTGCAATTGGTCATTGTATGGAAAAGAAATGGACAATACAAAAAGTGTGTACTAAATTTTACATCTTGACCTCAGATGACCTTTGACTTGGTATGTGACCTTTGACCTCACTAACATATGAAAGTTTCCATGTTGCATCTATGACCGAGGTTTGGTTGCAATTGGTCATTGTGGTAGCACACCTCTAAATAGTTCCAGGCGAAAACTTGCAACTCTTATTGCGCAATACTTCTTATCAATACGCGTGATTAAAATAGTGATTTCTCGGGAACTACAGTGATTCAGCAGACGAGGTTGGTATCAAATTAAAGCTAACAATATGAATTTTAATGATAGATCATTCACAAATAATATTAACTATTTTTTGTTAATAAATAGTAGTCCTACTTTCACGGTGCACGGCCGTAAGTCTTGCGAAAAATCAACTTGAAAAATGACCGTAGAGGGCTTAGATGCTCGATTGCTTAAAATCTAACGGTTTTCCACGTATATTTTACAATTTTAATCATAAGCTTGCTAAAATAGCTAGAGTTTACTACCAAATTGAATGACTTTCTATGTGTAAATTTAAAAATAACCTTGCCAGAACATGGTTTAAATCTTCGGAAAATCTAATAGTACGTTGGCCTGCGTGTATAATGCGTCATAGTTTGGGGGCATAAATAGAAATTTATACATAGAAATTCTTTCAATTTGGTATTTAACTCTAGCTATTTTAGCAAGCTTTCGATTAAAATTGTAAATTATACGTGGAAAACCGTTAGATTTTAAGCAATCGAGCATCTAAGCGCATCGGCCGTAATTCAAAAACTTGTCTTTTGCTAATGTCGGGTTTCTAGCATAGTCGTAGGCCTAACATTTTCCTAACTTTAAATCGTTAAAATCGATCTATCGTTATAAACATATTATAAGCATTGTCTTGGGCTTAAATTTGATACCAAAATCAATTCCTAAATCACAATGGTCATTGAGATATCATCTTTTGAAGCGTCGCGCATCGATCAAAATAAGGTGCAAAATGGTCGTCTAATTTCGACTTCCTATTATTTAGAGGTGTGCTACCTTGTATGGAAAAGAAATGGACAATACAAAAAGTGTGTACTAAATTTTATATCTTGACCTCAGATGACCTTTGACTTTGGTATGTGACCTTTGACCTCACTAACATATGAAAGTGTCCATGTTGCATCTATGACCGAAGTTTGATATAAAATTGGATGGATTGAGCGTGATACACAAAGATATTGGTCGAGCTATGAGTTGTAAAAAATATTGTGCGAGACGCAGTCGAGCACAATATTTTTAAAACTCATAGCAAGACCAATATATTTGTGTATCATGCGAAAAAATCCATCCAATTTTATCATTATTATGCAGTGAGAATCTGACTTTACAACAACAAAAAATGTTTAAAAAATTTTAAAAATTAAAAAAAAAAAAAAAATCACCATGATATTGTAAAAATATCAATAACATTTTTTTTTGATTTTTTTTTTTGATTTTTTTTTTTGATTTTTGTTTTGATTTTTTTTTAAAAAATCCCAAAAATTTCTCAAAAAATTGCAATTTAAAAAATCAAAAAAAATCAAAACAAAAAAAATTCTAAAAAAAATGTCAAAATATTTCAAAAATTAAAAAAGACAAAATTAAAACAAATAGTCTACTGCATTTTGTGACTGCTCAAATAAAATTGGCATATTAATACACGCTTTACAGTGTTATACAGTATTCATGCAGGTAACCAAACTGACCAAGTTCACTGACCAAGTGTGGTACAATATTGGATGACTTGAGGGCGATACAGTGAAAATTGGTTAAGCCTTGAAAAAAAAATCGGACGAGCCGGAGGCGAGTCTGATTTTTTTTTCAAGGCGAAACCAATTTTCACTGTATCGCCCGAAAAAAAGGAATCCAATATTTACATTATTATGTTTTGAGAATCTGACTCTAATTAAAGATGGGACATCTATGCTTGTTAAATAAATGCACATTAATTGATCTGAAATAGGATAGCCATCCATTTGTCAAAATGTAGTATAGGCTAGGCCATGTAGGCCTAGGTCACGCTAGCATCATATCATCACCTAGGGCTCTCTTTTAAATTCAAAGTGGGGTGACTGTTGCAGTTTTGCATCTGTGTTACATTGCAATATACCCCCAAAGTAATGCTAATGCATCTATAAATAAGACACTGGTTCATTTTGAATGGTAAATCGTGAGCCTAGTCCTAGGCCTGCACACATGAGAAATAAGCTTATTTAGGGTGTATTTTCGTCTGGAATTTCAACAAGAAAACTGTAAAAATGCTATCAAAATATGTTTTAAATGACTAACTATATCATTGCTATTTGATTTTTTCATTGGAATGCGTAAACATCATGGAAATATTGAGGGAATTTAGGTTTATAAAGGCCAGCACAAAAATCGGAAATAAAAATAAGAAGCTTTACTTTTTAGGCCTAGCTAGTTAAAAAGGATATAAATTCTCCTAGTTTTAAACCCACTATAAAAAGACCAAAAGTACAACATTTTTAGCCAAAGAGTATTTCACACTGTTTGCATTAATTTACCTTGTCCATGTTTATTGTATTTACTCTTTTCATGAGTAATTCTGATGGAACCTCAGCTCCACACAAAATGTACCACAGGTGTCGGCCATCTTGTTTGTTGTTTACTGTTTTCAGTTCAGGATGTTAATTTGGATTGTTCCATTGAGTTAAATAGGGGGTATAGTGACGGTAGGGGCTAATTGACTAGTAAAGAAGACAGTTTTTCAACATGTTTCCCATCCAAAAATAACAAAATTATCATTCTATTCTCTTGTTAAAATATATATTAATCATTATATTTTGTTTCTTTATAGAAAATACACAAATATGTCAATTATTTATCCAGCGTCAGTTATGAAAAGTTTTAACTAAAAATTACAGTTTCAAACCCTTCAAATGTATGGGTCAATCCAGCAAAAACATTGAACCAATCAAAAGCTCTTATTCCAAACTGTCCGATACAGTAAAAAAATCGGATGACCGATTTTTGACGGGGGAGATGACGAGCCCGTCATTTGAAACGACGTTTCTAAGTCGTAACCTTTTCACAAACCCCTAAAATTGCATTTGCTAATAACTTGCATTAATCATCTTCTGAAGCGATTTTGTTGTAAAATGTAATTGATATTGTTATAATATGAAGGTAAGAGGACACAGTAAGTTATTTCAGCTATTTGGATGCCATTTAGTAATATACTAAGCTATTTGGATGCTATTTTGTATTATATTATATGATTTAGTAATATACTGAGTCACTGAGTCCACGGCCACGGCACGGCCTCTTTGTTCCGTGTTGCCTTGGCTCTCGCAATTAGCCCAATGATTATGGCGAACCCTAGGCTACATCCCCCAGTCATCAATATTACCGTACGGACGCTAAAGCTGTACAAATATCGGAGCCTGCAAGATAGCGACATAAGAGGGCGGCTGAGAGTTACAGTCTAGGTGAACCCTTCAATATGATTAGCCCAATGATATGGCAACAACCCCTTGAGGACGGGGATCATACATCGTACAAAATATCGGGACCAGATTTAGTTTACGAATCACATTTACACACAAAATACACAGAATGTGACCATTTGAAGACTATAATAAGTTGCCTGACTGTTAAATGTAACTAAGGATTACTATGGGAACATAAAAAGATGAGATTATAAAGTTGAAGTACGCGATCTAATCAGTCAACTTTTTAATAAGCTTATTTTCCCCTATGCTTTCGTGTGTTCAGGCTGACACAGAATGCATACAGGCCTGATTGCACTGGGCTACATGTAGAGGGTAAGCTTTAGAATATGTGACGAACCGAAAACGGTGTTCCGTTTCATTATATTAGTATTTCGTTTACTGGATAAGTTTCCCCAGAGTAAAAATACTGTCCTACATATACTTACTTTATAGTCAAAAGAGGCCCATTATGTTTTCTAAACCATAATGAAATTGTTTACCTTTTCAAACCAAAGGGAGTGTTCATTATAAATATTTATTATTTATGGGGGTGGGGGTTATAACATCATAATACTTTCTCTGTCATGACAAAGGCAAAAAGGTCTCAGAATTCCACAACATTCATCAAAATTATTCAGTGGATTGTCCAAATGAATTTATTATTTATGGGGGGTGGTTGGAAAAAATGGAGGGAGGATCAGAAAGAAATTCTTCGTTATTTATGGAGGGGGGGGGGGGGGTTATTACATCATAATACTTTCTCTGTCATGACAAAGGCAAAAAGGTCTCAGAATTCCACAACATTCATCAACATTATTCAGTGGATTGTCCGAATGAATTTATTATTTAGGG
Organism: Ophiura sarsii; assembly: GCA_035610835.1. Classification (NCBI taxonomy): domain Eukaryota; kingdom Metazoa; phylum Echinodermata; class Ophiuroidea; order Amphilepidida; family Ophiuridae; genus Ophiura; species Ophiura sarsii. The sequence goes on from CM069454.1 coordinate 57,367,315, forward strand.
GGGGGGGGGGTTGGAAAAAATGGAGGGAGGATCAGAAAGAAATGCTTCGTGAGCAGTCAAATCTACTATTGCTTGATTAATTGGATATACAGGGGGATCAAGAAAAAAAATCAACGAAAAAGGGGGATCAAGACAAAAAATAACGCTGTTTGGGGTGATCAAGAAAAAAATATGTCCAAAGCTCAAATATTTCCAACCTCCACCACCAGAGTATTTATGAACACTCCCTAAGAATAACATATGTGTAAGTTACTTTGTGTGAACAAATAAAGCCAATCATATTTTCCAGTTAAAAAAAATTAGTACCATAACACCACTTTCCAAATTATTTCTGCCATATTACAATACAAAAACATTCAAATATCCGACCAGCTCTACTAGGCGTGCCTAGTCTTGTTATTCTCTAGTTTAAGAATATTTTTAATAACCTTTAATAAAAAAAGTTTTACATAACCTATTTCTCAATGTGTCCTTATAATATTTCTGAATGATTCGGTGTCCACCATACAACTTTAATTACCCCAATCCAACTTCTTCATCAATGTTAACCATACGTCTTAAAGGTTGTTGACCCTATTCTAGATTTAAGGGCATCATCAGTGTAATGAGAAATGGGACCTTTCATTTGATATCAAAAACACTTTTGAATCCCTTAGAGTTAAATTGTTAGGAAACATAGTAGCAACGCTGTTTGTTAATGTCTGTTCTTGAACTTTCAACAGTCTTCTATCTCCCCCGTCCAGTTTTTTTTAAATACCTTGTTTTATTTAAAAAAACAGTCCAATACTTGATTAACTTGAGTTCAAAGCTCTGTGTAAATGAATGGACGGAAGATTCTCAAAACATAATAATGATATAAAATCGGATGGATTGAGCGTGATACACAAAGATATTGGTCGAGCTATGAGTTTTAAAAAATATTGTGCGAGACGCAGTCGAGCACAATATTTTTAAAACTCATAGCGAGACCAATATATTTGTGTATCATGCGAAAAAATCCGTCCGATGTTATCATTATTATGCAGTGAGAATCTGACTCGATACTCGAGAAATGACTTGAGCCTGTCAGATAAATGAATAACACTGTAGTCTGTACTAAAAAAAGTAATAGTCTGTAGGCCTACTTTTTCCAAACTGTTCCAACATTTCTGGTACACTAACAGAATGACAGAACCAAAGCTCCCAAACAAATTCCAAACACGTAACAAGTTCAAGTTTTACAGTTAGCAATAAATTCAAAAGACATATTTCGCCGTCTGTTTTCAACATTAAAAAAACCATGTTGTTTATCATGTAAAGCTTACATTGAAAACATTGACTTACATTACAAGTTATACAAAACTTTGAAGATCGCCATTTTTTAGGCCAGGAACTTCACCATTTATACAGATAGACACACTTGTATCGGTGCTTCTTCGCGTTGCAGAACTGTCGGCCTAATTCCTGGAAATTAGTTTTCATTTCGCGTCACAAAACGATGTGTGCTTCGTGCAAGGAACCCTTCGCCATTTTGATCACAAATAACCATGACCCGGATGTCGATTTTAGTCTCGGGCTCGGTCTCGACTACATTTTCTGCACGCTACACGTGCGGTCGCTACACATCGGCGTATTAGTACATGCTTTTAGTGGATTCGTGAGGCTTTAAATGTATTAAAGAGGCAGTAACCGAAATTGACCAAGTTCACTGACCATGTGTGGTACAATATTGGATGACTTGAGGGCGATACAGTGAAAATTGGTTAAGCCTTGAAAAAAAAATCGGACGAGCCGGAGGCGAGTCTGATTTTTTTTTCAAGGCGAAACCAATTTTCACTGTATCGCCCGAAAAAAAGGAATCCAATATTTACATTATTATGTTTTGAGAATCTGACTCTAATTAAAGATGGGACATCTATGCTTGTTAAATAAATGCACATTAATTGATATGAAATAGGATAGCCATCCATTTGTCAAAATGTAGTATAGGCTAGGCCATGTAGGCCTAGGTCACGCTAGCATCATATCATCACCTAGGGCTCTCTTTTAAATTCAAAGTGGGGTGACTGTTGCAGTTTTGCATCTGTGTTACATTGCAATATACCGCCAAAGTAACGCTAATGCATCTATAAATAAGACACTGGTTCATTTTGAATGGTAAATCGTGAGCCTAGTCCTAGGCCTTCACACATGAGAAATAAGCTTATTTAGGGTGTATTTTCGTCTGGAATTTCAACAAGAAAACTGTAAAAATGCTATCAAAATATGTTTTAAATGACTAACTATATCATTGCTATTTGATTTTTTCATTGGAATGCGTAAACATCATGGAAATATTGAGGGAATTTAGGTTTATAAAGGCCAGCACAAAAATCGGAAATAAAAATAAGAAGCTTTACTTTTTAGGCCTAGCTAGTAAAAAGGATATAAATTCTCCTAGTTTTAAACCCACTATAAAAAGACCAAAAGTACAACATTTTTAGCCAAAGAGTATTTCACACTGTTTGCATTAATTTACCTTGTCCATGTTTATTGTATTTACTCTTTTCATGAGTAATTCTGATGGAACCTCAGCTCCACACAAAATGTACCACAGGTGTCGGCCATCTTGTTTCTTGTTTACTGTTTTCAGTTCAGGATGTTAATTTGGATTGTTCCATTGAGTTAAATAGGGGTTTATATTATAGTGACGGTAGGGGCTAATTGACTAGTAAAGAAGATAGTTTTTCAACATGTTTCCCATCCAAAAATAACAAAATTATCATTCTATTCTCTTGTTAAAATATATATTAATCATTATATTTTGTTTCTTTATAGAAAATACACAAATATGTCAATTATTTATCCAGCGTCAGTTATGAAAAGTTTTAACTAAAAATTACAGTTTCAAACCCTTCAAATGTATGGGTCAATCCAGCAAAAACATTGAACCAATCAAAAGCTCTTATTCCAAACTGTCCGATACAGTAAAAAAATCGGATGACCGATTTTTTTATTTAAAAAAACAGTCCAATACTTGATTAACTTGAGTTCAAAGCTCTGTGTAAATGAATGGACGGAAGATTCTCAAAACATAATAATGATATAAAATCGGATGGATTGAGCGTGATACACAAAGATATTGGTCGAGCTATGAGTTTTAAAAAATATTGTGCGAGACGCAGTCGAGCACAATATTTTTAAAACTAATAGCGAGACCAATATATTTGTGTATCATGCGAAAAAATCCGTCCGATTTTATCATTATTATGCAGTGAGAATCTGACTCGATACTCGAGAAATGACTTGAGCCTGTCAGATAAATGAATAACACTGTAGTCTGTACTAAAAAAAGTAATAGTCTGTAGGCCTACTTTTTCCAAACTGTTCCAACATTTCTGGTACACTAACAGAATGACAGAACCAAAGCTCCCAAACAAATTCCAAACACGTAACAAGTTCAAGTTTTACAGTTAGCAATAAATTCAAAAGACATATTTCGCCGTCTGTTTTCAACATTAAAAAAACCATGTTGTTTATCATGTAAAGCTTACATTGAAAACATTGACTTACATTACAAGTTATACAAAACTTTGAAGATCGCCATTTTTTAGGCCAGGAACTTCACCATTTATACAGATAGACACACTTGTATCGGTGCTTCTTCGCGTTGCAGAACTGTCGGCCTAATTCCTGGAAATTAGTTTTCATTTCGCGTCACAAAACGATGTGTGCTTCGTGCAAGGAACCCTTCGCCATTTTGATCACAAATAACCATGACCCGGATGTCGATTTTAGTCTCGGGCTCGGTCTCGACTACATTTTCTGCACGCTACACGTGCGGTCGCTACACATCGGCGTATTAGTACATGCTTTTAGTGGATTCGTGAGGCTTTAAATGTATTAAAGAGGCAGTAACCGAAATTGACCAAGTTCACTGACCATGTGTGGTACAATATTGGATGACTTGAGGGCGATACAGTGAAAATTGGTTAAGCCTTGAAAAAAAAATCGGACGAGCCGGAGGCGAGTCTGATTTTTTTTTCAAGGCGAAACCAATTTTCACTGTATCGCCCGAAAAAAAGGAATCCAATATTTACATTATTATGTTTTGAGAATCTGACTCTAATTAAAGATGGGACATCTATGCTTGTTAAATAAATGCACATTAATTGATATGAAATAGGATAGCCATCCATTTGTCAAAATGTAGTATAGGCTAGGCCATGTAGGCCTAGGTCACGCTAGCATCATATCATCACCTAGGGCTCTCTTTTAAATTCAAAGTGGGGTGACTGTTGCAGTTTTGCATCTGTGTTACATTGCAATATACCCCAAAAGTAACGCTAATGCATCTATAAATAAGACACTGGTTCATTTTGAATGGTAAATCGTGAGCCTAGTCCTAGGCCTTCACACATGAGAAATAAGCTTATTTAGGGTGTATTTTCGTCTGGAATTTCAACAAGAAAACTGTAAAAATGCTATCAAAATATGTTTTAAATGACTAACTATATCATTGCTATTTGATTTTTTCATTGGAATGCGTAAACATCATGGAAATATTGAGGGAATTTAGGTTTATAAAGGCCAGCACAAAAATCGGAAATAAAAATAAGAAGCTTTACTTTTTAGGCCTAGCTAGTAAAAAGGATATAAATTCTCCTAGTTTTAAACCCACTATAAAAAGACCAAAAGTACAACATTTTTAGCCAAAGAGTATTTCACACTGTTTGCATTAATTTACCTTGTCCATGTTTATTGTATTTACTCTTTTCATGAGTAATTCTGATGGAACCTCAGCTCCACACAAAATGTACCACAGGTGTCGGCCATCTTGTTTCTTGTTTACTGTTTTCAGTTCAGGATGTTAATTTGGATTGTTCCATTGAGTTAAATAGGGGGTTATATTATAGTGACGGTAGGGGCTAATTGACTAGTAAAGAAGATAGTTTTTCAACATGTTTCCCATCCAAAAATAACAAAATTATCATTCTATTCTCTTGTTAAAATATATATTAATCATTATATTTTGTTTCTTTATAGAAAATACACAAATATGTCAATTATTTATCCAGCGTCAGTTATGAAAAGTTTTAACTAAAAATTACAGTTTCAAACCCTTCAAATGTATGGGTCAATCCAGCAAAAACATTGAACCAATCAAAAGCTCTTATTCCAAACTGTCCGATACAGTAAAAAAATCGGATGACCGATTTTTTTATTTAAAAAAACAGTCCAATACTTGATTAACTCGAGTTCAAAGCTCTGTGTAAATGAATGGACGGAAGATTCTCAAAACATAATAATGGATAAACTTGGTCGCCAAGTTCACTTCAGTGACACAAGTTGCAGAATAATAGGTCTTTACCAATGCATTGCAAGTATAGGACGGAAGATTCAAACTGCATAATAATGAATAAACTTGGTCGACCAAGTTCACTCCAGTGACATAATGTTCAGAATAATTGGTCTTTACTAATGCATTGCAAGTATGGGACGGAAGATTCGAACTGCATAATAATGATTGCAATTGGTCATTGTATGGAAAAGAAATGGACAAAACAAAAAGTGTATACCAAATTGTTGACAGACACACACCCACAGACAACACACACAACACACACGAAGGATGCTGCCATAAGGTCTCTTCCTACGGACGACCTAAAAAGGCATTACAGCTGCTTAATAAGAAAGCGTGCTTCATTCAAATACATTGAAGAATGGTGTGATAATTTGACCAGCCCGTGGTATTAGCGTAACATAATATGCAAACAAACAATAGTCTGAAAGGCCTAGGTAAAAATCCCTTTAAAAGGGACAACACAGACTCAAATATATTTCCCTTTAATTTGGGACATTTCTTTTCACTTGGAAGTGAAACTTGTTACACTCATACAGTATTTGTTGGTATTTTTTATTCATGTGAATTATTTCTATGGCCATTTTAACTACACCCCCTACCCATACTCATGCATCATGCTCATGTAAAGTAATTGAAAATAAAAATGAAGGATCATCCTTAATTAAGATAGTCATATTCCAAAGTTTGAGTTGCATATCGTCAGCCTGCTTCGATTATTGCCTAACTCATTTTTTCTAGTTTTGAGAACGAACAAAAATAGGAAAAGTGAGGCAGTTTAGAAGCAGGCTGACGATATGTTGAATATTGCACCATGAATAGTGCAGGTGAATTCCAACAGGAGCAGTACATGTTGGATAGAATTAGGTTGGGGATATACCTTTAAGTGAAATGTGGCTTGTTATAGGCCTAATACGAGTTAATATGACGCATTTTAAACATTTTACATAATTATTACAATCTGCCTAACTCACAATGCTGACTTAGGTAGAATTGCAATTGTGCATTTATCAACACTTTTGATTTGTCAATGACTCCGTGTGTTATTGTTTTTTGGTTATTTATCTGTTTTATCGCGTTATTCTCCTTGTTTGTTATAACCTGTTTCCCCACACCCTATTGGTATCTTGCTTTTACTCTTAGCAATGACTTGGGTATTATTACAGCATGTGCATAATGTAATGAAGTCATAATGTATGCAAAAGTGAGTTAGGCAATTATCGAAGCAGGCTGACGATATCTCCAATGGTTCTTATTTTAGAAGCATATGGTCAAGGCTCAAGATAAGCGGGCGCTGGGCGATTTTTGCCCCTCGGTCCTTAGCTGCCATAGCGCCCGGTAATGCTGATATTTTGTCCAAACCAGTGCCCGTTGACGATCGGGTAGCTTTCCCAAGACATCGAATTTTGAGTTGACAACGCTGCCACGCTGGATTTAATAAAAAGTTAGCTCCCGGTAGACTAAAAATTGCTTCCGGTTCTCAATAAATCCCATGATCCGGGTGCGACTTTTGAAAAAAAGTAGCTCCTGGTAAAAAACCTGTTATCTTGAGTCTTGCACACAGTGACATGAAATTTGCCCATTGAGTAGTATATATACACACACATACTAGCCAGGTGGTAAACCACCTTTGGCGGTAACTCGCTGCATTTTGACTTATAACATCTAAATGGAACATTATCTTACGCCTAAGATTTTGCAGAAATAATGAGAAAAATATGGGTTTTCTAGGTCTTTGTTTTATACACACCCTAGGGCAGGCTTTCTCAAGTAATTTCTGTAAAGTTCCACATTCCTATATCAAGATCCATGATGTGCCACTATCCACGTGAGCGAAGCGATAAAACGGGCGGGGTCCAGGGGCCGCCTTAGGGCCGGCGGCCCCTGATGGAGGTCGAGGTGGGTGAAGCCCCCCGAAGCACTTTGATTTTAGGCATATGAAATGGTTTAGGACGGCTCTCCTTGGGTATAATTCTGTGTAAATAATGTGTAAAAAATGTACAACTTATTAAACCCCGGTTTAGGATTTTGACCGGGATCACAACCACTAAGCCACGGCCCTCAGCTACACATTCATGCAGATACTGCAGCCAAAAGGGTTTCGATCTGAAAAAGGGTACCTGGCTGCTGAAAATGAGTAACTCCCACAATACAGCACGGTCGATACCTCAAAAATACACTACAACAAAAAGTACCGAATACACTATACGAAAAATATTATTTGTAAATAAATCTTCACTTGATTCTGTTCCGTGCTCACAGTGTCAAGCGGGGCCGAAGGCACCGTACGCGGATAGCCCGCCGCTAGGCGCTAGTAAGAAAAGGAGCCGCCTGCGGCCGAGGCGACTAAACCCGGCTTGTTACGAACCGATTTAAGTTAGGTCCAATTTAGATGAGCCCGCCGCAGGCGCGATACGGTCTACCAACCGACCCGTGTAGAATTTGCGAACTCAACCCCTATTTTGCGCGAACTCTACCCCTATCGTAGAGGGCGCTGTTGTACCTAGGATGTGTGTTTTTTTCAGCAAGCTAGATGGTTCGCCGCCAAAAATATGCGATCTCTACCACTATCGCTATACTGCACTCATGTGTGGTGGCATGGGAAAACCCTTCACATGGTCATTTTCTAGCATATTGGTTTTATTCTTTGGCAGAGAGCTTCATACTTCACTGAGTACAGGACTGTTTAAATTTTTCAGAAATTCCATCTAGAACTACAGTTATAGTATTTTTAAGTCGGCAAGTTTAAACGCAACACTCAAAAATTGAAACTGACAATTCAAAGATGTACACAAAATCTGTTAAATGCTCTTATAATAATAAAACTACATTGTTATATCACACAGAATAGCTTGTCATATGAAAAGCACTTTTGATATGAACCTAGTTTTTTGCGATATTATTAACAATTGTGAGTTCTTCACTTTCAAATTCTTTACAGTGCATTGTCGGAATTCACAAGTGGTTACCATGGTAACAATGTCATTTTACGTAAACATAGCATTTTACACATAAAATTTGATAAACAAGGTTCAGAAAAGTACTAAAATAAACTTCACATCTGGAATTTTGCATAAAAAACTCCTGGAGACTAAAGTTCAAGGTATAGATGGTGTGACCGGTGACGTAGTGCCCGGCGGTTTGCGTGCGCACCTACAGGGAACGGTGCTTTAATTCACACTTGATTGATCATTACTTACCATGCTTACGGTGTAATAGTGCAGAAGTCATGGTATGCATCCCTAAGCACAATGAGAGACCAGGTTTGCGTGCGCACCATAAGGGCATGTGCTTTTAAAATTGGCGCTCAGTGATGTGTGTGTTTGCTTTCATAGTATGATGTTTGCAGTAGTCATGGACTAGTACCCCTAGCATGTCTTTAGACCAGGCGCTAATCAATATGTAAACACTACTGATGTAAACAACGGTCACCTCATCTATAATCTCTATCTTGGGACCAAAGTTGGAAAATTGACTTGGAACTCATTTGTTAGGAATATTTTGGTATGACCCAGATATCTCAATATTAACACTAGCGACTTCCGACGGGTTTTCCCATACCACCACACATTATAGGATCAGTTGACTACATCATCGAAAACCGACGGCGCATGCATTTGGAGAGGGACTTTGGATTAGCATTTTTTAGCACTCAGGGGGCTTAGGGTTAATAGAACACAAAAAAGAAAAGAAAAAAGGTTACCATAACCCTAACCCCAGTTTAGGATTTTTGACCGGGATCACAATTTTAGAGGAAAAAAACACCAACTAAATCTCCGGAACCTGCCGGGATTCGATCCGGGGACCCTCCGTTCTCAAGCCCCACCTTCCAACCACTAAGCCACGGCCCTCAGCTACACATTCGTGCAGTATTATATACTGCACTCATTATATAGGCTCGGTTGACTACGTCATCGAAAACCGACGGCGCATGCGTTGGAGGGGGACTTTGGATTAGTATTTTTTAGCACTCAGGGGGGTTAGGGTTAACATGAAATGTGGTGTTTTATATGAAATTTTCAACAGTTAGCATGATTATTGAACAATATTATGATTATATAATAATAGCGTTGCTTATATAGCGCTGTTCCAAAAATGATCACAGCGCTTAACAAAAGATAAAACATAAACAATACAATTTACCCCAGGCAACATACAAAAGTGAATGGAAAGAATGAGAAAGCCTAAAATGTACAGATAATCAGTTACTAAACAAATGAGTCTTGAGATTATGTTTGAAGGTTATGATACTGTTGCTGGATCTTAATGTAGATGGGGTGCTATTCCATAGTGTTGGGCCAGCCACAGCAAATGAGTTAGCTCCAATGCGTTTATGGCTGGCTGGCACAACAAGACGGGTTTTGTCTATGGCAGATCGTAGACCTTGTCTAGATGGAACATAGATGGAAATATACTCAGATATGTATATGGGGGCAGAACCAGTGATAGATTTATAGACGTACAGAAGGGTTTTGAACTTGATTCTTTTATCAACTGGTAGCCAGTGCAGATAATGAAGTAGTGGAACAGATGAGTGACGTCGGTTGACTTTAAAAATGATGCGCACAAGCCTTAATTGTTTGAATTGATTTCTTTTAATCAACTGGTAGCCAGTGCAGATAATGAAGTAGTGGAACAGATGAGTGACGTCGGTTGACTTTTAAAATGATGCGCGCAGCCTAGCTTGTTTTGAAGCCGCTGCAAGCGAGACTTGTCAGCACTACTACATCCAGAAAGAAGGGAATTGGCATAATCAAGTTTTGAAAGAACAAGGGCACGCATTGTGTGATTGCATGTGTCAGTGTCAATAAATCTACGTATTCTGGATATGTTCCATAACCCAAAATTGATGGTGCGACAAATAGCAGTGACATAAGATGACATGGTCATGGAAGAATCAAAGGTGACACCCAAGTTTTTAATTGTAGAGGATGGGATATTTCTTCCGAACCAACAATAAGAGTAGTGTCACGTAATCTAGACAGGTTCATCCGAGTGCTAGCAATAAATATATTGCAATAAAGTGAAAATCGCTGTTAATCATGACATAAATTGTCATTTGGGCAGGTTTCCGTTAGTTGTTTTCTGTAATTAAGTTCTGTAGACATTTTATTTAATTTATTTTTTTAATATTTTTTTTTGTGCTCATTTTCATTCATGCGCCACTTGAGATGTGCACCAGTTGAGAAAGCCTTGTCTTTGTTTTATAGGTCTTAGGTCTTATGTCTTTATGTTATATACACACCCAGATATTACCGGCATCATATTCCTGCTGTCTTGCTTTGCTTTCCACATGTATCTCACTATCAAACTATAATACTTAAAGGTATATTATGTGATCTTTTTCAGGGGACGCCCTCAATCCTCGTAAAAAATTGGAAGTAGATTTTCTTGCAGATTTACTTTTCTGATCATAAATCATAAATATATTCCAAGTTACAGAGCGATATGATTCCTAATAACCTCAAAATTATAGTTTTAGAGTGAATTTAGAGTAAAATTTGAAAAAATAAATTGTACCGCTCGGTACAATCTATTTTCAAACCATGATTTTGAAGTAATAAGGAATCGTATCGATCTGTAACTTAGAAGATCTTTATGATTTATGATCAAAAATTCAAATCTGCAAGAAAATCTGCTTTCATAGTAAAAGTCAATGATAGAGGGCGCTTCTTGGAAAAGATCACATAATATGCCTTAAACATGAATTGGTATGTACTCCTACACTTTCAATCCATATCTACTACTGCTCATCTGCTACAAAAACACCAGCCATACCTAACTTTCCGCTAGATAACTGGTATTTTTCATTGATCGCCTTCTTTCCTTTTTAAAGGGAATTTTTATTCTCCATACTCCTATACCCTTCCTCCCAGCGTTCGCATTAAGTGGTGGTCTGGTTGCCCGGGACAGTGGCGTAGCTCAGGGGGGGGCAGGGGGGGGGGGGGGGGGGGGGAAATGCCCCCCCCCCCCCCTGACGGAAAAATCCAATTTGTGCCCCCCCCCCCCCCCCCCCACCCCTCTATAAAAAAAAAGTGAGAAAAAAAGGAAATAGGAAAAAATTGAGAAAAAAGACGAGGTTATTAGCCAAATAGAAGGCAAAATTGTAAATGTAGTACATTTACTGTGCGATTTTTTTTGGACTGTGCGATTTTTTTTTTTGGACTGTGCGAATTTTTTTGAGCTCAACCCCCCCCCCCCCCCCCAACCCCCCCCCCCCCCCCCCCCCCCACCCCACTTACGTGAAATTCACGAGGTAAGTGACTAGAATTTTTTGGGGGGCAACCTTTTACGAAAATTTTAGAAATCTTGCCCCCCCTGAAAAAAATCCTAGCTACGCCACTGGCCCGGGACCACCAAAATAAGCACCGGGCAACCAACATTTACTTTTGCAGTTGCCCGTGAATGAAACAAAATCAGCTATATAATAATTATATAATCCAAGTTTCATGCGGAAAATATCAATCTATCATTGTACTTCCATGATCTCATTTGGGCCTTATTAGTACATGTATCCTTTTTATACCGTACGTGTGGTAGCCATAGTCTGTATACAATTACATGTAGCAGTAACATGAGAGGATGATGGTGTGAGTGACTGTGATGTGATTACTAATTATTAGTAACATATTCATGTTTAAAATTACTGTCATAATTGTGTACAGTATCACAACTGCGACGTCTAGCGCGGCGCATAATCGCATTGGGTGTAGATTACTAAGTTAAACAAAATAAACACACAAAAAACGGGCAACCAAAAATTCTGCCGGCAACCATAATTTCCTGCTAGGTTGCCAGGCAGGCAACCAGATTTTGTCCTTAATTCGGACACTGCTTCCTCCTCCTCCGCCTAGCCCTCCGGTGTTCTCTCTTTGTATTCAGAGGGGTAACACAGGATCGTTCCAGGTTCTTGAAATACCCCCTATTCGACGGCGTTTTGTGGACAATTTGGCTAATTTGACTCCCTTTTTCACCCAAAAGCGCTGACATTTTGTCTGAAAATAACCCACCCTTTTTTACAAATTTCAAGGACACTTATTAAAGAAGTCACTATTTTTGCGCAAAACGAGGACAAATATTTGTTGGTTCAAAACACTCCTTTTTTTTCTATTCCCAATCCCGAGACAATTTGATATGACACAACTCTCATTCTAATTTGTTTTTCCTTTTCGCGGACATGCCTTCTTTGAAATCGCGGACATTGCTTACAAAAACACCCCTAATTTTGGGAAATCGCGGACATAAATGGAAATCACAGTCAGACATGGTGCAACCAGCCCCCCCCCCCCCTCCCACTTTTCCAAGATTTTTGGAACGACCAAATGCAATGTTGACTGAAACCACTGGTCGGTCCTCCTCTTCATCAGAAGCATATCTGGGGTATTTTTCGGGGGGGGGGGGGGGGGGGGGAGTATTTTTCCCGGTAGACTTTAACTTTTTTCCCTGTGGCAATTTTACTTTACCGGGCTGAGGATTGCTGCTGCCGCCTCATCAAACATTTGAGGGAGAGGGGGGCTTGTGACGTGGGGTCCCCAAACTGGCGCGAAAATCAAGATTGGTGCTTTCGCACCAA
>CM069454.1:57380307-57438809 GCA_035610835.1 Ophiura sarsii
CATAGAATATTGCATTTTGGGAAGACATGCGTGCGTAACACGCGAACATTTTTCATCTGTTACTTTGTACCATCATTATTCCATGATTCATTTGGGGGGCAAGCGGGGGGAAAGGGTTCCAAGTGGGGGGTCCAGCCCCCCCCCCCCCCCCACCCCCGCTGGTTACGCCACTGCTAAGGGAACTGCCAATGGATAAAAAAGGGGCAGGTACAGGCGCGGCGCTACAATCCCCTCCCCCTATGATTTGCAACAACAAAAAGTAAAAGAAGAAAAAGAAAAGAAAAGAAAAAGAAAGAAAAAGAAAAGAAAAAGAAAAGAAAAAGAAAGAAAAGAAAAGAAAAAGAAAAGAAAAAGAAAAGAAAAAGAAAAGAAAAAGAAAAGAAAAAGAGCTAAAAAAAAGAAAAAGAACTAAAAAAAAGTGCCCATACATTGTGTACATGAATTGGGGTAATCCCGGACATGTACCGTTTCCATGGTAACCAATATGGGCGTGGTCAATTTAACATCATAAATCGGTAATAGTTGTTGACCATATAAATATGTGACATTGTTCTTTGATTTCTGCTACACTTTTAAAAAGGGTATTTTTTAACTCCCATTGAAATGCTATATTCCAATAAAAAGAGAGCTGCCATTGATAAATACGGTCCGGGATGCGATTTTTTTTTTACTAGTAAACATTTGAAAAATTTATTTATTTCGTTTTAATACGGAATAAAGCAAAACTCACTGAATAAAATGATTTTTAAAAAAAATTAAAAAAATTCGAACTGATTTTACATGTGAGCCCATACAAATGTTTACTAGTAAAAAAAAAAATCGCGTCGGGATTACCCCCAGAGTGTGGGGTAATGCCGGACGACGCCATTTTTTTTATTGCGTCGTAGCTTCGAATTTCAAAATGATGAGTTGATAAAAACTTGATAAAAGGTAGAACCTTTACAGTGCTTTGTGTTTACATGATTTTTATTGTTATATGACGTATTATATGTGTGTTATACCTCTCTAACAAAATGTGTCCGCCATTACCCCACCTTCCCCTATGTGTTTGGCGTAACCAGAGGGGGGCTAGGGGGCGATCAATATTGACTGTCTGTCTGTCGGTTGAGATTTGACTGTCTGTCGGTTTATTTGACAAGAGGAATCATGGAATTATGATGGTTGGCAAAAGTACACAAACCAATTTTTGTTCGCGCGGTACGCGCACATGTGTCCAAAAATGGTATAAGCCTATTTGTGATTTTTGGAGTAGAAACTTGTTTAATTAAAGCAGAAATATACCCTCTCTGGCTTGATTTATATTTACCTGACCGATAAAAATACTTATTTATTTCAAGATGTTTTCCATGGCAAAAAAACACTCTGCATTAAAGGCATATTATGTGATCTTTTCCAGAGAGCGCCCTCTATTCATGATTTTTTTTAGAAAGTAGATTTTCTTGCAGATTTACATTTCTGATCATAAATCGTACATACATTCCAGGTTACAGAGCGATACGATTCCTAATTACCTCAAAATCATGGTTTTAGAGTGAATTTAGACTAGAATAAAATAGGGGAGGATGGGGCAACTGGACCGGTTAAGCATATTTCATGATATAAAAGCTTAAAGCTCGTGTAAATATTTATGGAATTGCTATGAAAATATCACCCATGTAACTGTTTACATATAACATATAATCAATGTTAAAAAATATCCAAACAAAAGGCCAATTACCACTAACTAAAAACTTTACTTGGCACGGTCCAGTTACCTCATCGTTGGGGCAACTGGTCCTATATATGTTCCAACGGTTAGAATACACAGAAATCATTGATTGACAACACGGTAACTAAGCAGTATTTTCTTTACAAACTCATTTCCATATTATTTAACGTGTAAAAATGATACAGGTCTCATGAAACCCATGTTTTATACAGTTTTCGTGGTTAACGTGTAAAAAGCAGTAATACTAATGGTGTACAAAGCAAATGCACGTTTATTATAGATAAAACGGTATGAACCTAGTTAAATGGTTAAATGGTTGTGATATTCAGACGTCCCATACATTTGTCTATATATACCCCTTTCTTTAATGATTTTATTTACTTCATATAATCATCATTTAGTACTTATAATAAACCATCTTGATATTTAGCCAGCTTTTCATGTTACAGGGGAAGTTAGTCAATGACAATGATGACCCAACGGTTGATATACACAAAAAGCAGTGGATAAAATACATAAATCATGATATTTCGTCATAGCCAATACCTTTACAGACACCATTCAAAATATAATAAAGATGTAATTCATAATACCGAGGTTTTAAACCATTCTAAAGCAATTTCATGTCATATTGTAATCCTTCAATATCAGAAATAGTGGTATTAGACCCGAAATGCCCCAAAATGTCTAAGAACTTGAAAGAATGTGAATTATTTCATATTCTATTCACATTTCAATACCGACTCATGTTTTATTGACACTAACAACTCATTTTCAAAATGAATTTTACAATTTTGATTAAGTTTTTGCAGGCGGTCCAGTTGCCCCACACCCCTTCGGACCACTTACCCCAACAAATGACGTACTTTGTCGAGATGAAACGTTATTAAAACACGCCTGTGACGTAATACATTTTACGCCAAAATGTTTTAAAACATACCACCATTTGTCATAATAATCAATAACTCCAATACATTTCAGAAAAAAGGCAAAACTGCATTTTTGTTTTTAGCCATTACACAGATTTCTGTAGCCAGTGAGTATCTTTGAATTCGCAAATATTACGGCGTTCGGGTCCTACAAGTAGACGAGTGTCTTTAGATAAGTAAGAAATGGTGTACTTTGTTATTTGCAAATTCATGAACTAATAACTCTACCAAATGAATACCCGTGATAATGATTTAAGTTGAAGCATTCTTTAAATGATAATATTGATCGGAAATCCAAACCACCAATGTCCCAAATTAGCAATATGCGCCATTTTACGGTCATTTCACACCACAACCTATGGTTTTAATCATATTTCGGAAAGTCCCTAAGCACACTACAATATAGCACCCATCCAATGCAATATGCACCCAGTATCTTAAGACGACTGTACTGCATGTATATATTTACTGTTGCATATCTGTCAATCATATAAAGTACATTAAACATGATCTAAACCCATCTTCATATATCGCCCATACTATCTGTGAATTTTCAATCAGTCAAGGAGTTAGCTTCAAAGATATGGAGAAAAATCACATGTGTAAATACCCTAAAGTTCCAAATGTTTTGGATTGTAGAAGGTAAAGATATATGTCAAGTATCAACAATAGTCGTATTGTTCAAAAGAAAGCAGTATGCCCATACAATTACAAAATCCTTCATTTCGGACCACTTGCCCACGGTCCAGTTACCCCATCATATTCCCCTAAGTTGTCGGATATCCGACAGTTTATTTTCACTCTAAAACTACCATGATTTTGAAGTAATTAAGAATCGTATCGCCCTGTAACTTGGAATGTATGTACGATCATCGTACGATTTATGATCAAAAATGTAAATCTGCAAGAAAAACTGCTTTCAATTTTTTTCGATGTTGAGGGCGTTCTATGGAAAGATCACATAATAATACCTTTAATGGACGTCATGGCACTAAATATTACATACTGCTATTCGAGAACTATAGCCAAATAAGGATGACATCTTTACTTTTCCCAATATGCACTGCAGTGACCTAGCGTTGCTATGGTTTCATTTGACATGACAACGAAAAGTATTTGAATTGAAAGGGATGTCGTTGTATTTTCCACATACTTTCATGAAAAACCAAATAATCTATGTTTTCGTTTTCTTTTGATTAATTTATTAATTTAATAAAATATCGGGTTTTTTTAATTCAGTTATTATCTTTATTATTTCTTGGGATAAATAATTATTTCTTAATCTATTCTTGCATCTTGTCATGTGTGTATATCCAAAAATGTAACAGCATTTTATGAAGATCATTTTGAAACCTAAATTTGGTCTGATTTGGCTTATAAACACGGGCAGATATATATATTTTACAACATTATAACACCTAAATCAATTAACACTTTCCACGCGGCAGGCGTCTGCAGACGACATTGCAAAATGTCATATTTCAGAAAAGTCAACATTATAGAATTTCATCACCACATTTGGAATCACCAGGTGAAATGCATTAAAATAAGTACAAACATGCCTAGTATTGGTTCAGTAATCCTTGAAATAGACTTAGAAAGTTGGAAAAGGTTTCTGAAAAATCTGTTTTGTATTTTGTAAGACCAATAGCCGTGTAGAAAGTGTTAACATGATTATCGAGCAACAACACAATACATGTATATAATCACAGAATAAATAATGCAATACAGGCAGCAGAATTAATTTGACACCAGGATAATCCATTATACATATGAACAAATCACTTCTCTTATCTAATGATTTGTACACAACTATAGCCTACAACTATTTGGATGTGGACATAGGTATAGTAGGGTGTAGTCCGTAACTGTGGACATGGGAGAGCGGAGGTTTGATTCTCAGTGGATTTGTCTTCTAAGGAAGGGTTTTCTTGAGTCCTTGTGATATGACGAACAATTTGAGATATTTTTTTCCTTCAAAATCGGAGCAAGTTTAAATGTTGACCCATATGCAAAGGTCAACGAGTACGTTTTACTCGGTAACTCGGTAATCGAACTTCGGAATACTACAATTTTGGAGTCCTTATGCTCATAGTCATATACGAACACTTTAGCATGCTTTGTAGCTTACTTGAAGCAATTTGAATTTTTAAACCCCTTTATGGCGGCCATTTTGTTATTTGTGCCATCACGCATTCTACCCAGTCACTTTCACGAGGGACACTCCCCTCTCCGCTACCGCTTAAATGCCCCCTCAGAAGACAACTCCACTAAGAAACTAGCCTTCGCTCTCACCGTCCACGGAACCCGGGGAGGGGTACTCGAATTTGAAGAGGGTAGGGTATGTGCGGCTGGGCAGTCTGAAAACAGGGGCTTACCGAACTGAACGGTCGCCGAAATTGGGGTATAATGGGGCAATCATCCGTGTGAGCTGGGCGGCCCCTTACCGTCTTATAGAAAAACAACAGAGTCCAACACGGTGAACAACCAGCAAAAAATGTCAACGGCCGCATTTACTTATTTATTGTCACCGGGTTCATACTGTTCTATACCGGGTCCTTATCGGCCTTGAGGAGACCAACATCTATAATACTTTCCAAATGTAAAAGAACTAAACGTCACTCTTTCGAGAGCTCTAGGAGGGACGGCTCTTCTAGGAAGTGAAGTTCACTCTTTTCAGATTGATTTTTCACTCTTTTCAGATTGATTTTTCACTCTTTTTAGAGTGATCGCTCTTTTAAGAGTGAACTTCACTCCAAAAAAAGAGCTGTCCCTCCTAAAGCTCTCGAAAGAGTGAGTTTTAGCTCTTTTACATTTAGAGAGTTGCAACATGCCTGCTGAGAGTCCGTTCCGCGAACGGTTACCAGGCTGAATGCGGCCATTCGCAGCCCGCGTCACTAAGGTGGTCGACGTCCACGGTCCATCACCGCCCTGCGAATGGGCGTGAAACGGGTGCGAACGGGTGCGTCGTCCTTCCTTATACCGTCTTCATACCGGGCTCCTATCGTTCGCCGCCGCTTTTACTCACCCGCCAGCCGCACATATCCATATGGCCAATATACGTGAGTACCCCACCCCCTCTTAATTCAAAGAAATATGTGCAGGAGAGCCCTCCCATGGCCTTCAAAAGCGGAGGTACTGCAGCACCCCCTAAGATTTTAAGATTTTTGAAAAATGTACAGTGTATGTCCAATAATAAGTTCAAGAGCGGGGCATGGAGGGAAGAGGAGGGATAGGCTGACTGATCTATATTGTATTGTGGCGAGATGAGTTATGTCACCATATGAGTTATGTCACCCAGACGACGATGGCCACGCGATTTCATCGTTCCAACGGGAGTGCGTGCACCATTTTGAAATATTTTTAACAGTCATCGCCCGGCAACGATGAAAATAAATTAAAAAATAGCATTTACAATGGAGTTGGTTAGCCAACTCCAACGGTTTGGGAATTATGACGAATTTTTCAAAATGATAAGATTAACATTCGCGATTACGTGTTATTCCAATACGAATTCAAAATTTAGGAATCGCGTGGCCATCGTCGTTTGATGTCACCGTTAAGTGTGATAACGCCCTCATCGTTCGTCCAAGCCAGTAACCATGGTAACTTCCGATTCTCCCATGACTAAAAGTTAGAGTTAGAGATTCAAGATGGCATGAATAAGCATAGCATCTCACCAATTACCGAAATTATAATCTCTCAACATCTCATTTCATCGTGTAATTCGCGACATATGGTGGAGGATCCGTGGTAAGAATAGGCTGAATAGCTAAACCGATTAGAGATAGAATCCCGGTATAGAGTCATGAAAGACCTAGTGCATGTTTTTTCGCCAGGCATTGGATGCTGCTAGTGCTTCGACAGCCACACAAGTCAATAATAATATCCATCATGAACAGTCAAATTCCTTGAGACCCTCCAAATTCAATCAACACACGAAGATGTACACTCGTGGTTAAACAATTTCTCAAAGTACGCTGATCATGCCCAACTGAATGATAACCTGATAACCGCAGGCTAACCTGTCTAAAAGCACTGTTAGAGAGCTTGGCAGCAGTGTGGTTGACATCGCTTGCAGATGAGGATGATGTGCTAAATGACTATGAAGCCTTTGTAGGCGCGATGCAGGACAAGTTTGAAATGTCAGGGGCGCATCGATTCCAAATGAGGCAGCGGCTAAGGGACCGCCGCCAAAAGCCGCATGAAACTGTTCACACATACGGACAGGATATCGCACAAATGTGCCGAGATTAGGCGTATGGGAAAAGGAGTATTTACATATATTCGTGCAGGGCCTGTTGCCTTGCCATTAAAACTCATGTCCTGTGTATGTCCCCTGTGACAATGGAGGATGCTAACCAGGCGGCAAACGTTTTCTGAACCTTTTAAGTTCAGCATTTGTTTTTACTATACATCATAATTTCATAAATATTCATAAGCTAATCGCACTTCAGTATTTAGCCTACTTCCTCTCGCGTACGGGAAAGACGCAGACGCGGAAAAAAATAAGGGTCTACCGCACCCCTAAGAGGCTACTACCGCACTCCTAGGAGGCTACCGCACCTTAGTCTCATCCCCTGAACGAAACAGTTCAACAAACGTGTACACATCACATTGTATAGAACTTTGCATTCTGGCGACGAGCATGGTTATTCTGTTGTTGTCAAAATGGCGTCGTCTGCTAGTCGTTTCGCTGAACTGTCAGAGAAGGATTTGCAAAGGCTATTGTTGATGGAAAGACGCAAAACAAACAAAAGCTGTTGTACAGAAAGCAGTAGGCATCTTTTTCACGTATTGTAGCACCAAGGATCTCAACATTGTTGAAGCGGGGCAGCTTGAAACTCGTGATTTATGCATCATACTTCATATAAGTTCTACGCCGAGATCCGTACTAAAGGCTAAGTCGTGAATTCTACGCTAAGAGATCAATGCAAACGTTACGGTAACGGTCTACAGCGTCATTTCTTGACGTTTTATTGGAACTTTGAAATGTTGACATCGTTTATATTGACTGTTTACTGTTTGCGGAATTTGAATTGGATTGGAATTTCCATTGGATTTTTGATTGGAAACACCGGTCGTGTCATTTTGGATTATCTATTCAAACAAGGTAGGCCTAAGCCTAAGCTAAGTTGTAAGTTTTTATAAGTTCGTAATGAATATTTATGATATATAGTAAAACAAATACAACATGGTTTATATCGGGAAGTAATGTGAATTACTGGTCCCGAGGTGTTGGATGAGTATCTGTATACTACAGGTTTCAACACCAAGAAACAATATAGGTCTCGACAATGGAAACATTTATCTTGGGCCCTTAAGTTGGCCTAGAACCACATGCCGCGAAACGGGCCGCTCGCTCCGTTCGCGCCGCATACCTGATGAATGATAGCCATATCACGAGTCAACAGCGTCCTTCCTGCACACGGCTATGGTGTCTGAGTGTTTATAATGACTCTGTGCCTGTCTGATCCGCGTACCCGGTGGGGAGGGGAGGGAGATGCCAACGATTCTGTGAGATTAAAGTTGTTGGGCTTTATTGGTGTCTAGTCTCTCGTTTTTTGTGTCCCTGAACCAAGTTTATTACAATGTAAATAGCAAGGAGAGCTTCTAGGCCATTCAAACATGCCAAAACCCAACAGCTTCAAGGGACTACGACCTCTCAACTCCTGCCAACGGCTTCACCCCCGGAACCATCACCATGGGGACCCACGCCGGGGCTCCGCCATTGGACCCCACGCAAATTTCGTACCCCCCCCCCCCCCCCCCCCCCCCCCCGGTAACACTAAGCATCCTGGTTATGCCCATGATCATTTGCATTGCGGCTATAAGGCGATGGAGAGTCGACAAATTCCAGAGTCGACAAATTCAAGAGATCATCTGCATAGCTGTAAGGCGATGAAATGCTGGACACAGTTGAGTAATCATTTGCATCGCTGTAAGGTGATGAATAGTTGGAATTAGATGTTGAGCGCATGCTTGCAGAGCGTGAAATGGCACCAGATTGGACAGTGGAGTGTCTACTCCCAGAGACTCCTTGGGGAGTCGCGAGAGCATTTGCAAAGCGTGAATTAGATTCATAGGCAATCGATCTTGGACGTGAAAGAGAGTGTCTACTCACCGTAGAGTCTCCATGGGGAGTCGCGAGAGCATTTGCAAAGCGTGAATTGGATTCATAGGCAATCGATCTCACGGGACGTGATAGAGGGTGTCTACTCACCGTAGAGTCTCCATGGGGAGTCGCGAGAGCGTTTGCAAAGCGTGAATTGGGTGCATAGGCAATCGATCTTGGACGTGATAGATAGTGAGAGTGTGAACTGGCTTGGCGGGAAGTCATTATGGGAACCGAGGGAGAAGCTGCTCGGGGTGCAAAAGATGATGCGCGATCCGATGAATTGTTGTACTCGATAAGATACTCCGGGTAGACCTGACTTCTATCAAATATAACAAAGATCGATGGATTGCTGTCATCATCGACGCACGAGTCATGAAGATCCATAAGTGGTTTGTTAGGATCTTTTGGCGGAGGACGTTTCATATCACCATCACCTGTGATATACGATCCTACCAGGACTCGAACAAGGAACATCCTGCGGACGTTGTCCTCTAGCTCGGTGTATGAGTTGGAGTACCTTGAATTGCAATGGAAATAGCTACCTTGACCATAGAGAGTCCCTACGTTAGAGCCGCTGATACGGCAATCAAAGTTTTGCCGCCATATCGCCTCTGAGCTGTCTCGCTTTGTGCCATGCCATAGTTGTATTTCTAGCACATGTTTACTCTTTCTTTTCATCTTTTCTCTTTTTCTGTGACAAAAGTCAAAACAAAAACAAACATAGAAATTACTAGATATAGCTGTGGTCATAGACCACGGACCTCAGTAGTAATATCCCGTCCTACATCCATGGGCACCTTACAGGAATTTTAAGGCCTTGCGAATTATTTCCACTAGTTGAGATCATATTTCGCAATACAATTCTCTGGGACAATTCTATGGAGCTCATTTATACGACCGCTGTTAACCAAACCTGTATGCAGGTGAACACTTATGACCTTGAAAATCTCATCAAAAGTACACTAGACCATTTTAAATCGAAGTTTTCCAAAAATATGACTACAACTCACTTTGATGACTCGGCGTCATCCCGACCATCTTGAGAGGCGCGTTTTTGGGGGGGGGGGGGGGGGGTTAGTACAAAATAAAAATATATATCAATAATAAAAAAATAAAAAAGATAGTCCTAATAGGTATTTTTTTAATAAGTAGAAAATAATTATACAGTAGAAAACATTCTGGAAAAGGGATAGCGATAGCTATTGCACAACGTTGGTTAAAATTGTGGTGTGTTGCTGCGTCATCAAAACGAGACTGGTCCGTTCTTTTCTCCTTGACAAAATGGCAGACGACCAAGTGATTGCAATGCTCCGGTTGTGGGGTCTGGAGACGCATATAGAAGGGTTTCAAGGTACAACATTGATTTTTTAATACTGCAATTCAAAAATTATGTAACTGTTTGAGCTAAACTGTACAATATTATGGTGTTTATCTATCAAGAAAGGCAGATTTAGGACACTATTTTATCTTCACTTACTACAACATGCATGTATGGTTAAGCTTAGCTACGGAGCCTACCATAGACTTCCTACATCGTATTTTCACTGTAGCGTGTATAAGGGCAAACAAATTTCACGTCATGTTTTCTTGAATTTTCTGTTGGTTAAACTTTAACCTGTGGTTGGTTGCAATTTTTAATCATTTGTTGTTTAATATATTTTAACTAACAGTGGTTGGTTTAAAAATGTTGGTTAAACTTGTATTTGTTTTGCTAAACTTTAACATGTGGTTGGTTAAAACGTTTAATCATTTGTTGGTTAATTCTGCTAAACTTAACCATTTGTTGGTTAATCCTGCTTGATATATAACATGGATATATAGAAGGTGCCTCAGCCATTTCATCAACTGCTACATGTTAATTGATTGTTATCGATACTATGTGAACCAAAATATGATGAATTTTGAAAATGTTGAAAAATAGTGATGAACCTACGATGCCTCTGGTCAATACTATAATAATAGCCTTTATCATCAAAAGCTCAGACAGTTACATAATTATTAAATTACAGTATTAAGAAATCACTCCTGTACCTTGAAACACTCCGTCATCTGCCATAATGTCGCAGTAATACTTCCTAGCCATACAATAACAGAGCTACTACTGCCCAGTGCATCAAAAGAATTAACAAAACAAATACACCACTGGTCAAAGAGGTTCCTAACTGTATTGGGTAGAATTGTAGTGGTCAAATCACTTCTTTTATCAAAACTGAACCATCTAATACTTTCCTTACCATCCCCGGAGAATAATGTCATCGATGAGATACATTCAACTTTTCATCATTTTATATGGGGAGGGAAGATTGACAGGATTAGTAGAAATCAGATGGCTCGTCCTTATGAGAAGGGAGGCGTCGGTATTGTGCAGTTTGATTCTTTTGCAAAAGCTCTTAAGATAACTTGGATAAGAAGAATTTTGAAGTATGAAAATAAGAGTAAAATTCACAATTTATTTAAAGTTAATGTCCCGTCATGTAATTTTGATTATTCATCATTTGAATATAGGAACCACATTTTTCATGATTGTCTTGTCATAATGATTTTTGGAAAAGTGTGCTTATTGCATGGAGGGATTATGCTTCAAAACTCAACCCTATAAATAGGGAACAAGTTTTGTGTTCCAGTATTTGGAATAATAGTAATATTGTTGCGGGGAATAGATGTGTACTGTACAAAAGTTGGGAGAAAGTTGGTATCAAATATATTAATGATCTTCTTTCTACAGAAGGAGAGTTCCTATTACTTAAGGACATTCAAATAATATAATATTAGAATAAATTTTCTCCAATATCATGGGATGAAAAGAGCTATTCATGAAGCATTTTCAAATCTCCTTTGTAGTTCAACTACCACACTTCCAAATCCCTATCAAGGTTTTCATACCAGTAATCTTAAGGAATCCAAAGGTTGTAAACAAATTTATAACATTTTTATTACTGGATTAAAGGTTAAGTTTAAATGTACTGACAAATGGAACCATAAATTAGGTATATATTTAACTGAAAAAGAATGGTTGAATATTTGTCAGTATGGAAATGTACTCAGGAAGTTAAACTCCGTTGGTTCCAATTTCGGCTTTTAAACAGAATCCTTTATACAAATACCCTTTTAGTAAAAATTGGTAAATCGGTCAATCCAAAATGTACCTTTTGTAATGAAGTTGACGAAAACTTTGTTCATCTCTTTTGGGAATGTGAATTTATTATAAAGTACTGGAAAGACGTTCAAAACTGGATTAATAGCAATCTGGACACAAATATTCGGTTGAAAAAAGAATGATCCTGTTTGGAAATTACCAGTACAAAGATTATGTTTTTAACAATATCCTATTAATCCTGAAATTCAATATTTACAAAAGCAGGATAAAAGAAGAAAACCCTAGTTTTACCTATGGAGAGAAAGAGGTGATACATTTGTATGTCAACGAAAAAACTATTTATAATGCAGACCTGAAAAATAAAGCATTCAATATCCGGTGGCATAAATGGACATCACTTTTTGAGAAATAAGATAATTAAATTGTCAAAGGTTTTCTTTTGCATGTATGTTTAAAGAAAGAGGAACAATACACTGTCTCTGTATACATTTACCTGTTCATATACAAAATACGTTCAATCAAAATAACATTTTGTTCATACACGAATGTACCCCTTGGTAAACATAATTTGTATCACCACATGTATATTTGTATTGTTTTTATGATGTATGTGATCTTTTCAGCGAGAGAAATGATAATAAAAAACTATAAATGAGAAAAAACAAATGGTTAAGTTTTAACCAACCCCATTTTAAATATGAAGCAGAATTAACCAACAAATGGTTAAGTTTTAACCAACCCCATGTTAAATATGAAGCAGATTTAACCAACAAATGGTTAGATTTTAACCAACCCCGTGTTAAATATGAAGCAGGTTTAACCAACAAATGGTTAGGTTTTAACCAACCCATGTTATACCGGGTGGTTCAAAAAAAAGTTGACCCAAGTTCTAGGTAACTTTTCAACTACATTTTATAGTTTCAGAGAATTTTTGTTTACTTAGTCTTGATCAGCAGTAAGTTTTGAAATTATCCTGAACAAATGGTAAATTTAGCTTGTTTGGTTCTTCAGATATGGTTCATTACAGAGAGCATACACAAAACTGCCTTGTCCACGGGAGCGTCCTTTATAGAGATAGAATGCACAAAGTGGACTTACACACCATTGGTCACAAAAATTGTGAAAAAATGAGAAAAAGAAAAAAACGAGACATCTGGAACATCTGCCTGGTGCATGACATACCTACCTACGTACCTACGTTTCTTTGTTGAATGTGAATGACAAATAAGCACAGAGATTGGGATACTTTGTAAGGGCGGGCTTTTCAATTCTGAATCTAGAGCATGCTGTTTTATTGAAGATAAAAACTAAATGACGCTCCCGTGGACAAGTCAGTTTTGTGCATGCTCTCTGTAATGAACCATATCTGAAGAACCAAACAAGCTAAACGTGCCATTTGTTCAGGATAATTTCAAAATCTACTGCTGATCAAGACCAAGTAAACACAAATTCTCTGAAACTATAAATGTGGTTGAAAAAATACTTTGAACTTGGGTCAACTTTTTTTGGAACCACCCGGTATATCAAGCAGGATTAACCAACAAATGGTTAAGTTTAGCAGAATTAACCAACAAATGATTAAAAGTTTTAACCAACCACATGTTAAAGTTTAGCCAAAAAAAAGATGTAACCAACATTTTTAACCAACCACTGTTGGTTAAAACATATTAACCAACAAATGATTAAAAATTGTAACCAACCACAGGTTAAAGTTTAACCAACAGCTGTTGGTTACGGTTTTAACCAACCAATTGTGTGGTTCACCTGGTAACCTCCCGTTGGTTAACATTTTTAACCAACATGGTTAAAGATTTTAACTTTAACCTGTGGTTGGTTACAATTTTAATCATTTGTTAATATGTTTAACTAACAGTGGTTGGTTAAAAAATGTTGGTTAAACTTCTTTTTTTGTGTGCTAAACCTTAACCCAGACAACAATACAATATTGGCCCAATATTGATGTTTGATTGGCCCAATATTAGCTTTCAATATTGGCGCCAACCCGTGGCCAGGACCAACTTTGGCAGAGGGCAAGTTCGGGACAAGGGACAGGACAAGGCAAACAAGGCAAACAAGGCAAACTTTTAGACCACGTCTGAATTTGTATATGAAATCAATGGTGTCATTTTCCGCCCCTGGTATATTGTGCCCATTATTGGACCAATATTGGTTGCTAACATGATGTCAATTGAAGAGCGCCAATGTAAAACCAATATTGGTCCAATATTGGTTGGCAACATGATGCCAATTGAAGAGCGCCAATGTAAAACTAATATTGGTTCAATATTGGTTTGATAATATGCACAACATATTTTCCCGCCATTGAAATTCTTTAGCGGGAATCTTGTTACGACCTATTGTTGATTAAAATTATGATGCCTTAACCAACGTTGAATAAACTAAAAATGAATTATATTTTTACTCTTTAACTAACGCAGTATTAAAAGTAATTTTTAACCAACGCTTAATTGTTAACCAATGTAGTATACTTTTTAACCAACTTTCTTTTAATACATGATTTTTTAATACCTGTTCTGAGAGTGCACTGGGTTACTGGCTTCGATTAATCCATATCCTTTCGGGCCGTTATTGGATCATGTTTAAGTGTCTCGATACTTTTTGTGAGGAGTTTATTATATATACAGCTTGTCCCAAAAAACTGGATCCAAAAACTGCAGAGCTTATAACTTATAATGTGCGTCGCGGCACATACTGACCTATACAACTCTTCCCACAATTCCACATTCTGCACACGATTTACAGCCAGTATGTTCACATCGTCCATGGTTTCTAGAAACATCTTCTCCACTGTTAGGTATTCCTCCTCTTTGGGGTTGAGATGGATCAACTTGGGCTCCGAGCTTGCAGTCTGCATACCTTTCATTACCCAGGTTTTCGGAAATATTTCCATATTAGAACTATCTTGGGATTTCTGATGTCTGTTGTAAAAAGAGGAAAGTTAGAAAAAATGAAGTTTGAGCACCAATAACCATGACGTCATTGAAATCGGGACTTTCCCACATTATAACTAGTCAGTATACTATCGGTAAAAAAATAGACTCGTACACCAATATTCATTACTTAACAATTTAAATACAACAAAACAATGTTCATTACTTGTACAAGTACAGGGTGACCCAGAAAATGTTGAACCCAAAAATCACAAACTTAAAATTAAAAAAAATGAAAAATGAAAATAAATAAATATAGCATTCTGTTTTCAACAGTTATGTAAACAATTTATTCAGTTTTCTGGAGAACTTTGGATCATATAAATTGGCCTTACCAAACTAAAGATACACTTGGTTGTGTGACAGGGGGTGTTTTCGCCCTTTTGTAAAAGTGAAAAAAATTGTAACTTGGTTCAGATATGAAACTTAATTCTGTTCTATGTACGGTGAGTTAAGTAATCTATTCTTTTGATCTGTATTTATCAAATTAACGTTTTCAAATGAAGTCAAGGGGACTTCAGTTTTTGTTTTCAAAGTCTCTTATATAATAATAATAATATTGATTTACATAATAAATGAATATTGATGAGATACTGTGCAGAATAATTTATAAAGTTCATTGCAACGGGTGCAACAATGCACTTTGAAAGAAAACAGTCGTGCAATGAACTTTATAAATTATTCTCCACAGTATCTCATCAATATTCATTTATTATGTAAATCAATATTATTATTATATAAGAGACTTTAGACTTTGAAAAAGAAAGAAAAAATGAAGTCCCATTGACTTCATTTGAAAATGTTAATTTAATAAATACAGATCAAAAGAAAAGAGTACTCAACTCACCGTACTTAGAACAGAATTAAGTTTCATATCTGAACCAAGTTACAATTTTTTCATTTTTATAAAAGGGCGAAAACACCCCCTGTCACACAACCAAGTGTATCTTTAGTTTGGTAAGGCCAATTTACATGATCTAAAGTTCTCCAGAAAGCTGAATAAATTGTTTACATAATTGTTGAAAGTAAAATTTGAAAAATAGATTGTACCGGAGCGGTACAATCTATTTTCAAACCATGATTTTGAAGTAATTAGGAATCATATCGATCTGTTACTTGGAAGATTACTCACCTCCCTCTATAATATTCTAGTGGGTTCCGCACAAAGCATGGGTGCCCGCAAATATATTATTACATAAATACTATTGTCACATTTTCAGAAATGTATACTTAGATACCGATATGAGAAATATATATTTAATGATGAAACAGTACCTTACAAGCTGCATTCGATCAGACATAGTCTGAAACTTTGGCCTTCTGCGAACATTCCTTTGTACCTTGGAATGGACATTTTGTTGCTGCATGGTTTCAAAGTTGAGTTGGTACTTGTTATCATGGGTGGAGAATGGGAACATCTTATCACCATGTCCTGTCAGATAATCCTCGTAAGCCCTCTCTACAGTATCAATTGTGGTGTCTTTGGCAAACTGAAAATTAGTAGAAAATACAAAAACTGCTTAGATGTTAGGCAATTATTCTTACTATTGCAGACTTAATGAAGACCACCCTGCCACTCCCGGGGTGGAATTGAGGATGGGTGGGTGGGTGTGCATTATTGAATTATTCACAACCTGCGTGTGAGCTACCCAATCATATCGTCGTAAGTAAAATCTAGCATTGAGCCAGCGATCACGCTTTGATCTTACAGCCACACCATTGTCACTAACACTTACGTAAATCAGAATAGAGACCTTCCGGACAGTAAACTCCCGGAGTAAACTTTGTTCAATCTGTTCATAGCCTATACTACTTTGGGGTCATTCACCAGATTGAATTGAATGGGGGAGATATGGGTTCGAATGGTGTTGCAAACTCTTTTGTGATACCCCTAAGATGGCCGCTAGTATTACGATTCCATCCCCTCAAAACTCTGAGACAATCTTGACCCTCTTTATGGAGCTTATCGAGGGTAATTAATCATCTCCTCCTACACCATTTATCTGATTTATTTCACACCACCTGTGTCTTTCCAGAGCACAGAGCACAGAGTACCGTTTCCATCGCTATCCCATGGACGACCCAAGGCTCTATGCGCTTGGGGAGGTCTGTTTCGGCCGGTGAAGTTCAAGTGTTGTCTATGGGACTTTTTATTTTATTGTGTTTTTGATAAAACTGGCAATGATGGAAATAATGTGTCAATGTTCATATTGTTTGCTGGTCGACCGAGCGAAATCCATTGGATATTAACGATGTTAGCTAATATTAACTGGGGAAAATGTTAACATTTTACCCATGGTTAGATTCAATCAAATTAAGACAATCTTCTGGGTAGAACTGAGAAGCCCTAAGTGTTACTTTTGAACGTTGTTGTGAAATTCGAACTTTGAACTTTAATTTGTCATTGAAATTACTACTATTTCAAATTTGGTAAAATCAAAAGTTTAAATTTCGAAGAAAAGTCATAATATAGTATACAGATAGCAGATTTTAGTTTTAACAAGATTTTTTTAAAAAAAATTGGTCAACGTCCTAGAATGAAATTAACAGAGGACAAAGGAAATTTGAAAAAGAAAATGTACAAAAGAAGATTTAGACAGTGTATGATGCATTTTAACAAAAACACTCAATTTACAACCATATGTAATATATCACTTTTTTAAAAATCATTTTTTGGTAAAAAATGGTTGCACCAACATCATTGTTGTGGTAATAAATCAATCACATTTTGGTCAAAAATTTAAATAAATAAGAATATTTTAAGGTTATGAATATCAAATAAACATAAGTCTAGGTTGATTAAATTAATATGATCTGCATTACAGTTTGCTTGGAAATGACTAAATAGCTAACATATTGAATCGACGAACATTTAATATAATAAAAGTGTTGATAACATTAACTTGTTCTACTAATTTAATAAAATCTGTAAATAAACTTCATGGAAAACTTAACACTACAGACAATCCCCTTTATAATTGAGGACCCTAGATCTAAAAGGGGTTAAGTCACAATCTTGTGAAACTTGTAGCTAGTATCAGTTTCTGCTACAAGGAGGATCACTGCACCCTCTGTTCAGATGTCATACATAACACATTAATCTCCCATTTACCTCCAAAAATTCTACTTTATAGCCACGATGATCATTCACTCTTTTGAGTTGGAAAATTTCCATTACTATACAGTTTATAAATATCTCGCATCTCACACAGGTGGTTGTATAGGACTGACTACTAAACCAATACAGTATATTAACGGCAAGCAATTAGGTTGTAAAGTCTAATCTCAAGGAAGTAATGCCTATACACTGTGAAAGTACCAATGCAAATGCCTTTGGCAATGTAAGGCTGATTGAACTGTGTGGTCCCTGTGGCTGCCTGTGGTCCCTTCTGCATAGTATTAGTAGGCATAGCACACATAACATTCAAATGATTGAGACATGTACAAAATTGGATTCAAATGAAAGATTGCAATGAAAGATTTATTTTCCAAAAAGAATTATGACAATCGGTCAATGCATTCTTGAGGTAAGGTGTTTTGAGGTACTCGGAAAATGGCCGAAAACCTGCCAAAAACAGTAGCAATGCCCACAAATATAATTTATCAGGATTTAGAGAGCTCAATTTGTTAATAATGTAACATTCAAAACACCATTTACACATATTTCTTTAACAATTGAATATTTATATACCATGTTAAATTAAAAAATATGTTAAAATTATATTGCATTAAGCTAAAATAACCTAGTGAAATTGGTCATTTTGACCAGTTTTACTGACCGCAATCAAAAAAGTGACTAAGTCCAGCTAATTAATATGCGTAAATGTTATAAATCCAGATGTGAATGGTGTATTGCAATCAAACTTGGTATTATGGCTAACTGTACGATACCCAATCTTTTAAACTATAATTTAGTTTCATAAGCTCATTAAATATGCAAATTAGCTAATTATCTATTCAAGTCATTAATATGCAAATGAGCAATGTCCGACAATTTTTTTCCCATCATAAGATGTGATCGGTAATAGATACTGTATATAACATGTATACCCAATTTATTGATGGATTTAGAAATTAAACAAGCTTTTCCATTTCTTAAATACCCATGTTTAAATTCTCAGTCTTTTCCTCACATTGTTCAAGGATGCAAAATCTGAGCATATCACTAAATGGATTGAAGTGTTTAGTACAATATCTCAGGTTAGGTTTATTTAAATCGGCCCAATATATTCAAGTTCAGAGCAAATTTCGAAAATTGGTAAAAACAGTCATAACTAAAAAACCTGATGATAAGTATTTATACCTGGATCAAGGTTATATAGTCCAAGGTCATGACTACCATATATGGCAAGCTCACTGCCCTACAGGGAGTGCCCAATGTGAGGATAATTAATTTGATATAGGGGTGTTTTTCGAAGTGGAGCTGCACACATTATATGAAAAGATTGTTTTGCATAAAGGCTTACAGACCACTCCTACATGTTACTTATTTTGCATGATTAATTAATCCAAATAAATTATTGTACGGCTGTCTTCATGACTTGGATTAGTGGATCCATGCACGCCAATTGAGGCAACAATACAAACCACATTCCACTTCGTGAATAGCCATCCATTCAATAATGCAAAATGAGTAACAGGTAGAAGTGGATGTAGGCCTTTATGCAACACAGCTCTTCATATGTTGTTGTTAACTGGTGTAATGCTCCCAGTGGCAGACTCTGTGTGTGTGCATTGGGCTATGCCTAGTATTAGTAGAGTTGGACAAATCTTGTCAATTCGTAGTAACAATGTGCAATGTTTTAATACTATTTTAATTATTTCTCCGGAATTACAACATGATAAGCTAATGATATATGTTCATATTCTTGTATCGAGATCGCATATACATTTTAAAGACATCTGGGTACAAATACCGATTTAAAATACATGAAAGCAATTCATAGACTCCACCACAAAACCTGAATCTGAATTCAAATGTCAACGTCCTAAGGGACGTTGACAAAAAATAGCCTAAATGTAGCTACTTCAGAGGCAAGATGTTGATTGTATTTTGACTAAACCATGGCTAAAGCCCGATTCTTGAGAGTTGCTGGGTTAAGAAATTCAAACTTTGAACTTAAAATTATTATAAAATCTAGTCCTAATTTAATATTTTGTCAAATCGAAAATTCAAATTTCAAGAAAAGGCACGATATAGTATACTTAAGGGCAGATTTAAGCTTTAATAAATGAGCCCAATGTGGGTACTTGAATAAGGTGAAAGTGGCAATACTGTAGACTGCCTCTTGGCCATGCAATGTCAGACATGTGCAGGCTCACTGATTTCAATCCAGCAAGAGCGCTTCTGGCTAGCTCCATGGCCTGTCAACCTATCAAAAAATATTTCGACATTTTACTGGTATCTGGAACGTAATGAATCCCAAACACGGAGGTCTCTTTTGATGTATGCACTATGCTGTTGCAGTAAACAGGTCAATGAAGGTCACATTTCTTAACCTCGGCACCCATAAAAGGTGGTTTTGTTACATGTTATTTCATTTTTTGTCTTTAGGCTACTGTATTTGTTGATTTGGTGATTTTCACAAATTTTGAGGTAAAAAATCACTTTTTTTAGCACTTTTTGGTCTATAAATCAAAAAAGATTTTCAACAACAAAAACCCGATTCCTAGGGAATTGTATGAGGAATATAATAAAACTAGTATGACAAAATTGACAAAATATATTTTGAGTTATCTTTGCAGAACCTAAAATGGGTCAAAAAAATTCATTGAACCCTTTCCTGCAAAAAAAGTATACTTTTATCTAGATTAAATGAATTATGAAAAAGTTACAGCAGTTTTGCGTAGGCTATACCGAAGGTGCACATCCCCCTTAATACCCTTTAATAATCTGAAGTGAGAAAATATATATCACTTTTGATTTAATTTTTAATTGATACAGCTGGTTAAGCCTAATTAGTCAGGGTGGTTGAGGAAGTGGAGGAGAAGGAAGTGGAGGAGGAGGAGGAGGAGGAGATAACTGCCTAATAATGGGTGAAAATGGAGTGTTGTCCTGTAATAGAGCCTTCTGATCATGCTTATACTTACGTATTATGCCATTGTGGTTATTAATGATGCAAACATGCTTTATATCATTTATTGAGGTATTAATTAAGCTAATTTACAATCTTGGAATCTGATTAACAAAGTAGGATGAACCATGGACATACAATCATAAATTAGTTTTTGTTTAGGATTCACAATTTTACTTCAAGGAAAACTAGAAGAAAAGAGTTTGATGTAAAAGAAATAGTCCTATGTAATTGCAAACAGAAATTAAATTTGTAATTACTATGGTAATTTGCAGAATATGTATGATTTTGTGTTATCAGGGATTTGGTAAAGTTTTTTTGACACCACCCTGTATAAAATATCTATAATCAATTGTCATACTTGATATTCAACACCTATACTTATAATGATGATGTTATCATCAACTGGAGCGGATAATGGCAACATATATGTATGTAATGTGCATGATAGTTTGAACACCATGTATATTAACTTATTGTGCGAAACAATGCTTTATAATTGTACACTGATGGTTTACCTTCATGTTATCACTCAAACGTGATCAAACGCATCACCTTTAGGGTAATTACAATATATTTCATCACTTGTATAATTATTTCAGTATTTTATATTTTGACCACCCTGTATATATATTTCCTGATAAGCTGACCAATTAATATTGTATATGGCTAGATGGGTAATTTATTCAAATACAACAAAAACATGCCCAGCCTTCGAAGGACCATTTGTTAACACACACAATGTCGTAAGACCCAACGCATTTAGCACTGTGCGATCGATAGCCCCGTAAATCCTGGCTAATACACACACCCCGAGAGACCCCAATTAGTCCTTTCTTCTCGTGCTGTGTATTGGAAATGCGACTTTTGAAAATGGGATATTTTTCTTTAAATGGTGCTAATCATGGTTTGTATCAAATTATGCCTAAAAGATTCATCTAAATGCCTATCTAGCCTGTTTGGTCAAAACAAAATTGAATGTTACTCAAAATGACATAAACAAAGTGGTATACTTTCTTTTGTTGAACCCTTTATATTCTCCTGAAACTGCAAAAGGGGTATATTTCATGAAATGGACGCAACACAAATGTAGCCCAGGTTAAACAAGGTATTTACAAAGAACTGGTCAACGTCCTAAAATGAAATTAACAGACGACAAAGGAAATATGAAAAAGAAGATTTAGACAGTGTATGATAAGTGTATTTTAACTAAAACTCTTTGTTTTAATGCTGGACCCACTTTTCTCTCTTCGGAAAATATAGCAGCTTCCAAGAAATATCCAACCATCCCATAGTAATGGCGACTTTCCACCACGTTATAACATGTTTTGATGTTGATTAATTGAGAAGTCCAGGGTTTTATTTTAATTATCATTTAATTAATTCGCAGGGAAAAAATGATTTGTACACTTTTAACCGCCATTAATGTGAAACTAAATGAATAATATAATACGCGGATTTAGGGTTTCCCTATGTAGTGTTGGGCGGTATCGCGCTGATGTACTTCCCGGTCAACGATGTCAAGGGGTACTCGACCCCCGGTAGTTTGACTCGCTTTTTATGACATTCTTAATTTGTTCATTGTGTTTTTCATGCGGAAATGGCACAATTTTGAGACGTTGTGTAATCTGTAGGAGCACATGATCGAATATGTGTTTCGATTTACTAGTTCTTGCGTACACACAGCTCGTGGGCAAAAAGTGACTATTTGTATGGAAGGCCATACCGTCAATAACTCCAGCTACCCCAAAATTTGCCCCGTTCATAACGAGAATTCCCCTCGGTTGCAGTATTGCATTTTTATTTGTGGTTGAGGATGTTTACCTACATTTTGAGCCAACAAAAATCGCGGTGTCCGTATCCGTATTTTGTTATTAATTCTTTATTCAGCATATAACCACAACACTGTCCACTATGCCTTATTGCCCTTTATAATGCTTTGGCGCGAGTTTTAAAAGCACGGGTCCTAAACAAAACAGGATGCGCGCGCAAACCACCGAGCAAAGAACAATGGCAACTGCCGACCAAATGTCCGGTATGACGTCACCTGTCACCCCATATATAATGGTAGGTAGTGCCCTTGTCTTAGTCCACTTTGCCAGGAGGTATAGTGGTGGAAGATGCTATTACTGGTATTTTAACACCTAATAATAATACACACTCTGGGACGCATTGTTTTACTAAATTCTGACATGTTGTAATCACACTTCGCATGCTCATATCTTTTATACATAATAAGGGCGATATCATGATTATGCAATATCGTTACAGGTAGCATGCCCAAATTGAACAATTCCGACGTCTTCATTCATCGCAAGGCATGCATGCTGCAGTCGTTTCGCAAGGATGTAATATTTATTAAGGCTTAATTGATGTCTTGGTTCGACTTAATCGTTGTATTTTCGATTGTGTTGAGATCGTACACTGTCTGACACTGTCTGTCTGTTGTTTATAATTTTTATCAAACACAGTCAGTAAAATCATTCTGGGACACCCTGTACGCGCATTATAAATTACCTTCTGAGCATACTGTATCCATGTTCCATTCTCATCTTGCCAGTACCACAGCCATTCAATACAGAACGTTTCTAACCCGGCGGATCGACATTGTACCGTTGGCATAGTACTGAGACGTCGAAAGATGTCATTTCCGATGCAAAATCTGGAAACTGTTAAATCCTCCAACAACTGTTCGTGCGTGTAATCTCCATAGTCGTCGCTGCAAGATGAAATATTGATATACACCCAGGATATATAATTAGAGCGTCCTTGATATACACAAACACTAGTAACCTCTGACCTACATACAATCCTGGAAAAAAGGTCTCGGAACGCTCACTCGTTAACAACGGTAAACTATCACCCCTCCCCACTTGCAATGCTGAGGAATGTTAATGTCTTCAGCAGTTGTTCAAGGTGTCCAACATTGATTGATGGGGTGTGGGGAAGGGAAAATTGTTGTCTAAAATGTCCTATTCACAGTTTAAGAAAATAAACATCATTTAAAGATCAGCAAACTAATTCTGCACATAATGATCGAAACGTGTAAAGCGTTCCAAGGATTTTTGTCCACATCACGTCCCTCTATATGCCCCAAATAGGTGGACTAGGTGAGCAAAAAAGTGAGCAACCGGAGTCATTGCAGAATTCCACAAAGACGAGCATACCCATGTGAAAAGGGTTTGTTTTGTAGATGCGGTTACATCCATAATGCATTAAGAGGGTGTGGACCCTCAGGTTTAGCCTCCGTGCAATTGCCGTAACTTCTTCATTATTCATTTAATTTATATAAAAGTATTTTTAAAAAATCATAAAAGGGTTAAATGAATCCAAAACACGTTTTTGACACATTTTAGGTTTGGAAATGATAACTAAAAATATATTTGTCAAATTTTGTCATACTAGTTTTATTATAATCCTCATGAAATTCCCTAGGAATCTTTTTTTTAATATCTTATTTATTTTTTGAATTATAGATCAAAAACATTTTTGCACTTTTTGGTCAATAATTCAAAAATTAAATCATATATTCAAAACAACAACAAAAGTTTCTTAGGGAACTTTATCAAGAATTTGGTGCAATTTCAGCGCTTTATACCAATAACCGCAAATGTTTAACCAAAAAAGTTATTATTTGGTCCAAAGTTTAAAAAACATCATTTTTGGTGACATTTGATACCAAAAATGGATTTGCCGACTCATTTCCTTTCAAAAATGTATACTTTTATATACATCGTATAAATAGTTGATATAATCTCTATCAATATTATTAATATAATCTCTATCAACAGGACGTCACTGAGGGGAAGAGAGCTGAGTACAGGAAGGCAAAGCAAGGACTTGATGAAGCCTACAATCTAGCCATAGTAGAAGATCTGGACAGCAAGATCAAGGAAGTAGAAGCAGCCCATTCCAATTGCAAGCATGCTTTAAGCTGGAGGCTTATCAATGAGATCACTGGTAGAAAAGCATCCACCAAAGGTCAGCTGGAGGGAGAAACTCAGAAAGATCGGGTCACAAACTGGTATAACCACTTCAAAAACCTTCTGGGGAGCCCACCAGACATCAGTAATGAGGATGAGGAAATCACACCAATCCTAGAAGATCTGGAAATTAAAACCGGGCCTTTTGACCAGGAAGAATATGACAAAGCTAAAAAGTCACTGGTAGAAGGAAAAAGCAGTGGTGAAGACAATATCCCACCTGAAGTTCTGAAAAGATGCGACCTTGACGACATGGTGTTGAACTTCTGCAATGAAAAATTACTGAAAGGGAAAAAACCAAGCCAATGGTCTGTGCCCAAAATCAGGGAATCTTAGCCTTGGAGGCAACTACCGTGGTATCAGCCTAAGTTCTATTGTTGCCAAAACATACAACAGAATGATCTGAATCAGACCAGAGCTGGATCAGCATCTGAGAACCAATCAAAACGGCTTCAGGGTTGTAAGGACGACAGCGGGCCACATACTGGCACTGAGGAGGCTCATAGAAGGAGTTAAAGCAAATAACCTAGCAGCAGTAATCACCTACATTGATTTCAGAAAGGCCTTCGACACAATCCACCGTGGCAAAATTCTGAAAATTCTGCGAGCTTATGGAATACCAAAACAGGTCGTTGAAGCAATCTGAGGAATGTACGAGAATACCATGGCTAAGGTAATATCACCTGACGGAGAAACTGCACAGTTTGAAATATTGGCTGGAGTTCTACAGGGAGACACACTCGCCCCATATCTGTTTGTGATTGTGCTGGACTTTGCCCTGAGGATAGCCATAGAGGGGAGAGAAGAAGAGCTTGGTTTTCATCTTGACAGGCGTATAAGTAGGCGGATTGGGCCAGAGGTGGTGACAGACTTTGACTTCGCCGATGACATTGCATTGTTGTCAGAGAAATTTCATCAAGCACAAGATCTGCTGCAAAGAGTTCAGACATCAGTAGCAAAGGTCGGTCTCAAAATGAATACTAACAAGACCAAGTGTATGTCATATAACCAGAGCCAGAAGGGATCCATACAGACAAATGATGGCAACAAGCTAGAGGAAGTTCAAGATTTTAAATATCTTGGTGCCTGGGCGGAGAGTACGGCAAAAGACATTAAGCAACGCAAAGGCAGCAGCATGGAGAGCATGTAGCAAAATGAACAAAATATGGAAGTCAACTCTATCTCGGAAATTCAAACTTCGCCTGTTTGCCTCAACGGTGGAGTCAGTTCTGCTATATGGATGTGAAGCTTGGACCATTACTCCCAAGCTACAGAAAGAGCTAGATGGCTGCTACACCAGAATGCTGCGAGCAGTACTCAATGTCAACTGGAAACAACATATACCAAACACCCAACTGTATGGCGACCTCCCCAAAATAAGCCAGAAGATCCGGAAAAGACGAACAAGGTTTGCTGGCCACTGCTACAGAAGTGAGGAGCCTGTATCCAAACTAGTGCACTGGATCCCCAAACATGGCAAAAGAAAGCCGGGACGACCTGCTCTGACATTTATCGATCTACTCAAGCAAGATACTGGACTGGAGACGAGTAACATAAAGACACCAATGAACGACAGAAGAGTGTGGAGAAGCATCGTAGATCGGGGACACGACCCGAATTAAGCAAGTAAGCATATTAATAGTTCAAAAGTTACGGCGCTCGATAAATTTCATATTGTGACACCCAAGGGTTCTAGAGTTATTCAAAATCTGGTCCCACACCACCAAATAAGTTCCCTATTGCTTTTTGCGGTTAAGTCAAGTTCATCATTACTTTGTTTCACCATAATTAGAGCAAACTGGTTCATTCAAATCATTGTTTTATTGAATATCTTCTGCTTAATAAACAATCACTTTTGTGGGGGTTGACTGCATTTTGTTTCCACTACGGGATAATGATATTTATCTTAGGTACGACAGGCTACCTAGATTCTAAGATCAGTGATTTTAGCTCTAAATTGGTGGAAACGGTGAAATCGTGTAAAATAGTACCGGTCAAGAAAAAGCTAGAGATTTGGGGCCTAAATGTGGAGGAAATAACCTACAAATGCGAAATTATGAAACATTTTGGTACATTTACCGCACTTATTATCTTTAGGACGTTAAATTTAAACTTATGGTCGGGTCTATCTTAACTTTTCAAACACTGCCAGGTATTGCCAGAAGCAAAATACTATTTGGAGGTGATCACTCTTAAGTCTGATCAGTTGGGGTGAATGCGTATGTGTGTTGAAAGTTTGGTCAATATCGGGGTCAATATGACTATCGCTTTGTCGATTAAAGGTATATTATGTGATCTTTCCAGGGAACGCCCTCAACATCGAAAAAAAAATTGAAAGAAGATTTTCTTGCAGATTTACATTTTTGATCGTAAATCGTACATACATTCCAAGTTACAGGGCGATACGATTCTTAATTTAGTTTATTATTTTCACTCTAAATTCACTCTAAAACCATGATTTTGAGGTAATTAGGAATCGTATCGCTCTGTAACTTGGAATATATGTATGATTTATGATCAGAAATGTAAATCTGCAAGAAAATCTACTTTCTAAAAAAAATAATGAATAGAGGGCGCTCTCTGGAAAAGATCACATAATATGCCTTTAAACATGTATATGAATTCCTACCTTTGTGTAAACATGATTCTGCTGACCGTAGGATCACAATATAAAACCTCTACAGATCTGTTGTTCGTCTGATCCAGATTTCCCCAGCTACTAGTGTTATTGCGGCGAATCTGCCATTGAACCGATAGCCTGGTTACATGAAGTTGAGGGCAGTCTTTGCCATTTCGACAATGACGGTTTTTGACGTATTCAACGCACAATTCCCGCTGCTGATTTTCGTCAGATGGTTCTTGGTTGTTGTTCGTTATTGCACTCGGTGTACCTGGTGTCCACTGGCATTGATGTCCTCCCGTCCTTGGCATCCCTTTGCTTGATTTGTTGGAAAGTTAAAATATTTGAAATATGAGAGGGTTGTCATTTCTTTCTGAGCTGTCACGATATTTTGTGACCCCTCCTCTGGCCTCCCATACCCTCTTATCCTTGGAATTCAAATCCAATGGTTACGCTAATAATGCCCATATAGTAACAGCATCCATGGGATTTATCAAGTCGTTCTTCAATGTATTCTTACGGGGCTCATCTAAAATCGCCTAAGATGCCTCTTTCAAGGATTTTTTTCTTGAATTCAGGTTTCTTCTTACTTATCAGTTATATTTATTTCCAGCAATTTAAAATTTTATATGCCTTTTCAAGTTTTTCACCAATTTCATTGTTTGGCATCTCTGAATCATCCAGTCATCAATGTGTTATTGCCATCCTGTGGATATGCTCAAAAATATTGTATTCTACTGATTCTGAAATTTATGTAACACTAGCGGGAGGCGGGTTCTGAAGTACGAGGGGCGTTCAATAAATACCTGCAACCATTGTTTTTCTCCACTCATGCGCGACGTATGCCAACTAGAATTAGCGTAATTTGAAATATGGGTCTTTATCTTTCCTCGCTATGCATGAATGAGCAATATCGTTTGTGGGATTACGTAATGGCACATGCGTAAAATCAATACTCTCTGGACACTGCATGAAAAATAGCTGATCAGGGCGGAGAATATTTGCAAGCAATTTGATGCACAGTTACTTTTTTCAAGATATCTCAAGAACCGATGCATGGAATAAGTTGCCGTTTGAAACAGTGATAGACCAGTACTATGTGCTCAACATGACTTATTTTCAGATGCAAATTATGGAGAATTTTTATTTTATTATGTAACATTAAAACGTCATCTTCTTGTCATAGCTTAAAAGAAATCCTTTAATGAATAAACAGTCAAGGTCAAGGTATCCAACCGCAGGACTTGGCTTAAACCTCTTGTTCCTCATTGTTACATGTTATAGATTTAAATGGGAGATTATAAAGACAATATCTGAAACCGTTTTCTGCAGAGAAAATGTTAATACAATGAAGCTCTTTTTACCCAATTTGAGTAAATTCACTACACTGACCATAACATTAAATTAAATTGTATTTTCAAATAAATGTTTACATTTTTTAACTTTGTATATGTATTAAAGTTCTTCTTCTTAAATTCAATTCCTTATCTGTAACTTTTACGTTGATTGCAGTGATTGTTTAACATTTCTGCTCATTTTGAGCGCTTTCTGACCACCGTGCGTTCTACGCATGCGCAGATTTTTATTCCAAGTTCAACAATTATCGATGTATTTATTGATACCCTGTCATCTATACAATAACGAATCCTGCATTTGCTGTGGTATTTCAGGAAATCCTAATTGTTTGCTATAACTATCATTTTCATTTCTTTGGATTTTCGGCATTTTGGGGCTCACTGTAAAAGCCTAATGTTGACCAAGATAAGATGCAGTGTATTTCAAAAAACACTTATCCGGAACAAAGTTCTGCTCATTTCAATACACGTGCTATCAAGCTAATTCAAATTTCCTGCCAAAGTGGCATGTTTTTTCAGTGTCCAAATATGGGTTATTTTATGCTAATGCTATTACGTAATTATGAATATTCAGTAAATCCAGATTGTGTTAAATGATAGATTAAGGTTCATAATTTATAATGTACCCACTAAGATTTCACAGAATCACTCACGTGTGGAGAACAACAATGGTTGCAGGTATTTATTGAATGCCCCTCGTAATATCCAAAGACACAATGTATAGTATTTACTAAGGTATACTTTATTGACTATTCAACTTAGGCAAGTTGTCATGTTCTTGGCGGGAGTATAGGAGGTCCCATCTAGCAAGATGGGTGATGTGGTCAACTATGGTGTATCAGTACACGCATTCATAAACATGATAAAGTAGTGACACGATCACAACATCCCCCTCTCTGTATTCACATACCGGTATATAATTTGAAAAAATTGAAAATTGTCTCTAGATTAGTGACATAACATTATAATCAAGCAATTTTGGGCATTTTTACTCAATAATAATTGTGTTAGCTTGTCCCAAAAAAAATTGAGTCAAAAAAGTGAATTTTGTGATTTTCTCAAAAATTCAACCAAATTTGGATTCTCTGATTTATTTTCTTTCCAAAAATGCATACTTTTATAGGCATTTGATTAATAGTTCAATAATTACAGCACTCACAAAAATCAAAAAATCAAATCAAAACTTCTTTGAGTCCCCCTTAAACGTATAAACATAGACAAACACCAGGGGGGCAACAGATATGGGGTGCTGTTATAACACATCTGTCCAACCAATGCGATAGTCCAGGGTATGGTGTGGTTTAGTCCTCGTATCCGAAGCGCACAGGTCTCTTACGGGCACGTCCAGATCATCGGGTGGTGATCTGTTTCTCTGTATCTGGATTCATCACTTGGCTTTGGCCGGCCCGACTTAAGTCTTGGTGATGCGCGGGATTGCTTGTCTTTGTGTGTGACTGCGAGCCAAATGGCTCTGCAGGGTTCACACAATTGGGTTCGGCTGTCTTTCCCTTGATGGTATCTTCTCTTGCCTTATACCGGCTCCGTCTACATGACATAAATTGCCCGCTTAGGAGCGCTATTAATTCGGTCTGGTAAACCTATTGTTATCAATTACTACGAGATGAGAGGATTGCCTGGTTGTATATTTAAATTCGGGGCGTGTATAGCGGTACTTCTTGCTAACTGCATGGGTGAGTTTCCATTATGTTGCAAATTACATCCACGCTCATGCGTTTAAACTACTCAATGGGCGTTGCAATACAGCCGGTTGGTTGCACACGAGAATTATGTCATATAACAACCAGCTTTGATGGAAGGCGAATATTTTAATTTGTTGCCGGTTTTTAGGGCACCAATTTATAACGCTGCTAAGCGGGCCTTGTAGCGTAATGAGTGTAGACCCGCTTGGGGGTGGTAACCTCATACGACCGTGGCTGGGCACATACTTTTGAAACCTCCCCAGGTTCCCAACCTTGACCATCCGGGTCTCTGATAAGGACCTTTTGCCCGACATGTAGCTGCGGAAGTGGAGATCCTGCATGTTTGTCATGGTCTGTTTTCATTCTGTCTCTCTTATCTTGGAGCTTTTGGAAAATTTCGGTTAATTTCTCCAGGGAGTTCGGCTGGTGATAGCTGGGAAGCGTCGTCCTCAAGGGTCTTCCAAACAGAATCTCAGCTGGAGATGGAATGTTGCTTTCTATGGGCGTTGCCCTCAGATGAAGCATGGCAATCTGGAGGTCTTGCTTGGTTCTTCTGCATTTCTTGATCAGTGACTTCAC
Source organism: Ophiura sarsii (assembly GCA_035610835.1). Classification (NCBI taxonomy): domain Eukaryota; kingdom Metazoa; phylum Echinodermata; class Ophiuroidea; order Amphilepidida; family Ophiuridae; genus Ophiura; species Ophiura sarsii. Next base: position 57,411,422 of record CM069454.1, read on the forward strand.
GGTCCTTACTGTTCTCTCTCTGCAAGGCCATTCGAGCGTGGATACCGTAGGGACGAGGTGTAGTGTTTTAGCATGGTAGTCCGTTATTAGCAGAACGTTGTCCCCATTAATGGTAAATAGATCTGTGGCCAACTTGGTCCAGGGGGTTGAAGGAATGTCATGTGGCTCTAATGGTTCCTTTTGTTGGTTCGGCTAGTTTTCTTGAGCTTTCTTGGCAGGCGGCACATGTTTTAGACAAAGGCTTTCCCCATATCATTTCTAGGGGTTTGTGATCCGTCATTACTGTAAATTTCTTCCCAAACAGGAATGTGTGAAGTCGTTTGAAACCAAACACTATGGCTAGTGTTTATCGCTCGATGTTTGAGTAGTTGCTCTGCGCTATTGTTAGACTCTTTGATACGAACTCAACAGGTTTGTCTTCTTGAAGTAAGCATGCTCCAAGTCCCATTTGTGAAGCATCGACTTCTACTACTGCAGGCTTTGACGGGTCATAGTATTGTAGGCTCACATTCGTGGATACAGCTCGCTTGAGCCCTTCGAATGTAGTATGGTTGTCGTCGTCCCAAACACATGGTACATTCTTTTTAAGCACATCACGTAACGGGTACGCTCGTTCAGCAAGGTTCGATATAAAGGCGCCTAGGTAAGTTATCATTCCCAGGAACTTCTGGAAGTCCTGTTTGTCCTGTGGTGTAGGCATCTTACGGATATCGTTTACCTTTGCAGGGTCAGGTGTGATGCCATTGCTGGTATATACAGAACCGAAAAAGTCGATCTGTTTTGCCTTGATGACACATTTACTGCTGTTGAATACAAGGCCTTCACGTTTGGCGACTTCCATTAACCTTATTATGTTGCGATCATGTTCTTCTTCAGTTTTGCCATAAACTGCAATATTGTCTGCAATTCCGACACATCCCTGCGTCTGCTTTAATGTATCCATCCTCTCTTGGAATATATCCTGGCTGACAATCCAAAGGGTAGCCTCGTCCCGGAGCCTCGTATAGCAGTGTCTATCAAATGGTGTGCGGAATGTGGTGAGATATTGCGAGTTTTGGTGTAAATGAACTGACCAGTAGCCAGCCTTTGCATCAAGCTTGCTAAAGAACTTTGCTTTTGCAAATTCAGGATTAAGTTCCTCCAGCGTTGGTAGTTTGTGGGGGCATCGTTTGATGGCTTGATTTAGCCTCTTTGGGTCAAGGCATATCCGGAGGGATCCATTTTTTCCCACTTGTGGTTATGGAGCTCACCAATCTGTGTGCTAGTTCACTTTTCTGATGAAAAAAAAGTCTTCCTTTTTTTAAGTTCAATCTTAAGTTTTGGTTTTCACCTTTGAAGCTGCAAATTGTGTCAAAACTGTCTGGGTAGCGATTCATGAGATCTTTCACAGACTTTGCTTTGTAGATTCGGTCGATTTGGTAACTTCCTTAATGGTTAAAACTGAGTGACCGGCACATTGGTAAACCCATGATTGCTGGGAGGTCTACATCTACGACATAGAACCGGTGCGAGGTCCACTTCGGCTGTGTGCCATATTTGCACTGCATGATATTTCAATACCATTATATGCTTCCAACTTGTCGTTGGTGTGTTGGATGACGTCCTTCCACTGGTTCCCAGGGTACATCATTCTGAAGGTTCTTCAATGCGGAGGCAGAGTGTTGCCCCAGGCTCCAGAATAAACCGTTAACTTTAATTGGTGTTATCCTTGTTTTCTAGATGGTGCGGAAAACTTCCTTTTCGTCTTTTTCGTTGATGCTATCCATGTTTAAATTCGATACACGGATCAACTCAACGAGATCTTCTGCTGTGTCGTTTTGATCTTCGTTTTCATACTCTTGTGTTTCTTCTTGATCTTAGTCGATGGATGTGGCACCCTGTATTTCGTCGACTCGATATCCTCGCGCGTCCTCGTCCTCGGGGACTTCCTCGTCCTCTACCTCTGTAGTTACTGCGTCCTCTGCTCTGGCCCCTAGGGGATCCTCTCTGACCAGTACTGAAATCCCTCTGTCTTGGGTTTCTAGTCATGCACATTTTGGCCAAGTGACCGATATTTCCGCATTTCATACAGTTCGTTATAAGTTGGGTATCGTCTTGGTTGGTGGTTAAGTCCACAAGATTGGCATGTTTGTCGCTGAACTTCATCAATTCCGACAGGTCTGTTGGTTAGTTGCTGTAAGCGTTGTCCGCCAGTATCTAATGCCTCATATTTGCGACCCTCTTTAACAATTGAAAGCGAAACCTTTTGGTTTTTCAAGCAGTTCTTTTCTAAAAGGTTCAATAGGAGTTGAAGAGATGGCTAGCTCTATTACGCGCTCTGCTAGTCCTCCGAGGTCACATTTCTTCGCCTTGTCTCTACGACGACATACGAAGACATCCAATGATTCCTCGGGTTTCTGGTGGTACCGCATCAGTTCCAACCTGTGGACTCTAAAATTTATGTTGATATTGATTTGAGAATCAAACATTGTCCACAGTTTGTCAGGGTCCTTCGTGTCTTCTGGTGATAGCCCAGATTTATAGGGGGTTTATGTGGTTTCAGAGCCTAATGTGGCATATCCATCTAGCGGGGACCAGAGCTTAGCGAGCGTAGCGAGGGTACGCCGCTAGTATTACATACATACTAAGTTACATTGATTTCAGAAATGTATATTTAGTTCTCTGGGTTGATACCGATATGAGCAATACCTTGATGATGATACAATACCTTACAAGCTGCATGCGATCAGACATAGCCTGAAACTTTGGCCTTCTGCATACACTCCTTTGTGTCTTGGAATGGACATTTTGTTGCTGCATGGTTTCAAAGTTGAGTTGGTACTTGTTCTCATGGTTTGAGAAATGGAGCATCTTATTACCATGTCCTGTCAGATAATCCTCGTACGCCCTCTCTTTAGCAGACTGAAAATGAGTAGAAAAAGAATACAAAAACTACTTAGAGGAAAGCAATTATTCTGGAGACTTGATGAAGCTCTAACCCTAACACTCCCGGGTGGAATTGAGGATAAAACCATTATAAGTGGGTCAATGGGCAAAATCTTGTGAGCAAGCCGCATAACCGACCCCGCCGGCTGCGGGATTCGACATTATAAAAACCATACCCAGATTGGAGGACATAGTAAAATGAGCTCACTGAAATAGATCGCTGTTATGAAATATTCACAACCTGTGTAGCTACCCAATCATAGAGCGTGTTTCTACTGGGGCACTGCAAGGTTTTAAGTTTTAACGCGAAGTTTAAACGCTAAATTTTAACGCTAAATTTTTAATCCCCCCGTTTCTACTCGCGAAAAGTCACCGCTAAGTTACTGATCCTAATCGATGGCCCACGACATTTGACCTTTTGTTATACCCAACAATGCCGCCCCATCTGAAAAAGACTGCCTCACAATGCGTATAGAATCCAACGTGTACGTGTATACTTCCGGGTCACAGAACTTAACGTTAAGATTAAACGGGTGGCTGTTTCTACTGGGAAAGTTAACAAACCTGGTTTGTGAAGGTTTTTGCGGTTACAAAACTTAGCGTTTATTACCGTTATCTGGCTGTTTCTACTGGGCAACTTAATGGTGATTACCGTTACGTTCCCCAGTAGAAACACGCTCATATTGTCGTTATGAAATCTAGCATTGGGCGATCACGCTTTGATCTTACGGCCACACCATTGTAACTTACACTTACGTAAAATCAGAATTGTAAACAGGTCCATGAAGCGTTATAAATCTATTACATTTTCAGTTACGTACAAACCGTGCGAGACAACACTAGAAACACCAGATGGATTAGAGAAACCATTTGGATCCGTCGCAAATCCAACTTAGACATGAAACAGCACTTCATGAACGGCGACGAGGGGGCCTACCAACTTAGTCACTTGGACGATCAATCGATTCAGAATACGTCACCAAACACATCTCGTGACGTCACCAGAAAATCAACTCCTTCTGGCAACACTAGATCAACGCTCATACACACCATGTTTCTTCCGGGCCTTACCTAACCATATCCTAAATTAGAATAGTCATTATCATGTAGATCCAGGATATGAGCACATCGCTCTAAGGTTGGGCATGAGATTACGTCGCTGCCGTGTAACTCTATAAGGAGTTTTAAACTGTTATCAACTATGAATGCATTTATAACCCATTTGTTTTTAAATAAGCAGGAACGTCAGTAAACATAATTATTTCAAATAATCTGAGACTAATATATACACCTGGAAAAAAGTATCGCACATTTTTGTGTTGCTCATAAATTCAGCATAATTATACAAAGAGATCACCGTTGATTTTTGATTTTTGTGACCTAGGTCAACAATTCCGCAATATTGCTTTTGTCATTTGAACTTTAAAATTTGACCTATTTTGACTTTTGCCCATAACCGATGGGCGTACGAAAAAGGGAGTTTTTTCATGTTTGAGGACAATCAGGCAATTTTTGAAATTTGACTCCAGATGACCTTTGACCTTGGAAGACTTGAATGTGTTACCAAGGATTACAACTATAGAGATTAATCATCGGTCCTCTCAATATCGCGTTATACCCAAACTTGTTTCATGCATGTTTTTGGACAAAAACATGCATTTTCCACTTGGCCTTGAAAAACATTACATCGATTACCGTGTCACTAACTCAAATGTGGCCCTTTTATTGCATAACATTTTGCTGGACAGCTTACGCAAACAAATGATCCTTAATATCACACCATGGTGGCAAAATTCGAGGCCATATTTGCACTTTTCAACAACAAAAAAACAGCGGTACGATACTTTTTTCGAGGTGTATATAAACACACACCAAAAATAAGTCCCCCTCTCAACAGTTCGTCATAACATCGTAAGGTAAAACATTGTACCAATAAAACGTACTTAAAAACAATCCTATGACTGTTTCCTATTAGTGTTGTTTGAAAATGAAAGATGTCCAAGACTTCATGGCTGAATACATAGCTCAAATGGAAGACAAAAACTGTTCATTGTGCTATTAGCTCTGAGCCAAGAAGGTGGGAGAAGGGGATTTACATGGCTGAATGATCATGAATTGATTACACATTAGAGTAATATTCACTCAACCACAGGTGTTTATCCATTAGTAAAAATTAGCCATTCATAAACTTTTGTGAATCATGCCATCACGTTTCGCAAGAGTATAATCTTTCCGGGAGTGATGGAGGAGGCTACAACATACATGAACATAGTGACAAAACAATTAAAGACTTGATTGATATCTCAGTTTTTGACCATGGTTTGACTTAATCGTTATATTTTCGATTGAGATCGATTACACTGCCTGACTGTTGTTTATAATTTGTATCAAAGTCAGTAAAATAATTCTGGGACACCCTGTGCATTTACCTTCTCAGCATACTGTATCCATGTTCCATTCACATCTTGCCAATACCACAGCCATTCAATACAGAACGGTTCTAACCCGGCTGATCGACATTGTACCGTTGACATAGTACTCAGGCGTCGGAAGATCTCATTTCCGATCCAAAATCTGGAAACTGTTAAATCCCTCAACAACTGATTGTGCGTGTAATCTCCATATTCGTCGCTGCAAGGTGAAAGTTTATATACACAACGAACAGGTAACCTGTGACCTTGACTAGGTCCCCATCACTTCCCTCTATATGGCCCAAATAGAGGGACTAGGGGGGTGGTGTGAGCAAGCAAACAAGTGAGAGGCCGAAGTCTTTGCAGAATTCCACGGAAGACTGACATGCGCAGTAAAAGGGTTGATTTTGTGCATAAAAGGGCCACAGAGTGGTGTTGACATTTTTTATTTTTTATTTATTTACTTCAGAATTCAAGAGGAACATTAAAAAATACAATAATTGTTGTTTCTACTCACAAAAAAATACCAAAACTTGATTAAAATAATACCATCGCTATTTATTGAAACTTTTCTTAAAACACCCTCTATGTACACGTTATGTATCACGCATACTGCAGGGGGACACTGCTGACGTAAGGTGCTGATATTAGTGATCAGCATCGGCACCTTATAGGTGTAAGTTCATACATGTAATATAATTGTAGAAATATACTAATCCCAGTTTTTATCATAGGCCTAATTAAGGGCGCAGCCGCCAACACATCTTTTATAGTGCCCCTTTAAGGGTCGGGTCTAAATCAATCAAATTCTGATGATCATAGCTTTCGCATTCTTGTCCCTGTTAAACACTTTCTTATCAGCATGATCAGGAATTGGGGAGGGTGTGTACCCGGGGTGTGTATACGTTTGTTGCAAGTTTGGTCAATATGACTAACTATATATGTATATCGCCTAATTTACATTGCACATGTCATAGATTTATTGAATTCCTACCTTCGTTCAATCATGATTCTGCTGACATTAGGATCACAATGGTCGGGTCTATCTTAACTTTTCAAACACTGCTGGGTATTGCCAGAATGCAAAATATTATTTGGAGGTGCTCACTCTTAAGGACCGTTTATTATTTCTACACCGGAGGGGGGGGGGGGGGGCAAGAATTGTTAAGAAATCAAAAGAGGTTATAACTCTTTTTATGAAATTAAAGGGGGTCATAACTTTGTTGTAATAATTCAAACCATAAGCTCTTTATGATAACAATTTTATTATACATGTACACCCATGGTCCCCTTAAACCTAACTCTACCCCATTTTTCCTAATATAGGCTAGGTCCATTTTTTCAGTGAAAATCTTCCACGGCCGGGTGATACGAACAAACTCTGTCATGGTATATTGTGGTAATGGTAGGGATAGGGTTAAAGATAAAATTCTGAAAACTTACAACAGCTCATCTTGGAACTCATCAACAGCATGCCCACGCTAACAGCATGCCCACACTGACAGCATGACCACGCAATCGCCCCACCAACATTTCAGTCGTGTCGGTTGAGATTGCCCCTCTGTCGGTTCATTCGTCAAGGGAAATCATGACATTATGACGGACAAAAGTACAAATATGGCTATTTTTCTCGCGTTATGCGTTCGGTGTTTTAAAGCACGTTTATAAAAGCCAAAATATACCTCAAAGTAAAATAGTAATTTTCTCGCGCTACGCTCGCATGTTTAGTCGGTAAAGTATTGTCGGTTAACTTTTAATTTTGCTGACAGCATGGCCATGATGAACACTACACTGTCTGAAAGTATACACTTTACTCAACAAAAATCACAAGTGTATAATAATATAATTGTTGTATATTTTGATAGTATTCTCAAAAAAAATCATAATTGAAGGGGTGGGTGCAATAAAGTGCTAAGTGAAAGTGCTAAGTTATCATGGTTATTGCACCCACCCCTTCAATTGTGTTTGCTTATATTTGTAGGCCTATGTGTGTGTAAAAAAAGGGGGGGGGGGTCATAATTTTCTCTGCATTCCAGAGGGGGGGGGGGTCATAACTTTTTAGTACCTAGGGAAGGGGGTCATGTTTTTTAGTTGTTGCTTTCTTCCAGCTACGCCCCCCCCCCCCCCCCCCCCATTTTGGAGGGTGCGGGGGTGTGTTGACAGTTTAGTCAATATGACTATCGCTATGTCGCCTAGTCTACATTAAACATGTCATAGATTAATTGAATTCCTACCTTTGTGTAAACATGATTCTGCTGACCTTAGGATCACAATATAAAACCTCTACAGATCGGTTGCTCGTCTGATCCAGATATACCCAGCTACTAGTGTTATTGCGGCGAATCTGCCATTGAAACGATAGCCTGGATACATGAAGTTGAGGGCAGTCGTTGTCATTTCGACAACGACCGTTTTTGACGTATTCAACGCACAATTCCCGCTGCTGATTTTCGTCAGATGGTTCTTGGTTGTTGTTCGTTATTGCACTAGGTGTACCTGGTGTCCACTGGCATTGACGTCCTCCCGTCCTTGGATTCCCGTTGCTTGATTTGTTGGAAAGTTAAAATGTAATTGAAATAGATGAGGTTTGTCAAATATAATGTATCCCCAATATTTTGTAACCCCTCCTCTATTTAAAACCAAGCGATTTTCCACTCTTACATACAGGGTGAGTAAAAAAGAATGGTTATTTTTTCGTAAAGGTGTCACAAAAACTTAAGTCATGCATATTAAAAACCAATGGTTATTCTAAAAAGGCCCATCATTGATATTGGGCTTTTTTCAACAACAACTAGACAACATTAATTTCAGTAGGCAACAAAACACCCTGTTGTGCGGGCAAAAGGACCTCTTCGTACGTCGGTCGGACTTTTGTTTTTCTTCTCTTTTTGTATTACTTTTCCTTGAAAATGACCGTAAAAATCCCAAAAAAATTGGTAAACATTTTGCCATTTTTTGACAAGCAAAAATGAAATTTTGGGTCAATTCGATTTCTAAAAAAATGGGTCGGTCGGGCCCGTACCACAGGGTTTTTTCGTCGCTTAAAAAAAAACCAATTTTAACAACAATCTACAGGATTTGTTTATTTATTTATCAAGTCATAATCTATTCTTATGAAGCTCATCTAAGATGCCTCTTTCCAGGATTTTTTTTCTTCTTGAATTCGGGCTTTTTCTACTTATCAGTTCTATTTATTTCCAGTAATGGTAAGATTTTGTATCCAACATTTAGATGCATTTTCAAGGTTTGTTTACCAATCTCATTCAGTCTAGAGGCTAACTCTCATACGAGGCCTAGCTAAGGTTGTGCATTTGGCAAGAACAGTCAGCTCGTCTGCATGCAGATTGTTTGCAGTGAGTGAGCTCCAAAAGCGCAAGTGATGCAGGATATTGTGTCATCAAAACGGTTGCTATCTTTGATGTTTCCAACCATTGCCAATTGGTGTTGGGATATTTTGGTATGCCTCTAGGGATTTTCGTCATATCAAAACCTGGAAATTTGCTGTTTGTTGATGATGTAAGAACGAGTCTGATGTGGGTGGAAGACCTTCAGTTTTCTTATGTTTTTGGCCAAAAAAAACAATACCGGACGTCATCGGTTTTTAATCCAGCTTTTTATCTTTGGTGTATAGCGTGCCGATGAATTGCTCATAAGACTTGATGATATCGGTAGCCAAGACCTGTGCCTTTCCCAGCTCTGCCAACCTGCCTGATGTTGATCACTGCCAAGAGGTACATCAAATGAATTCTTTATCTAATACCAAACAATGAACTCACAGAATCGCACCCGGTCAAAGCATGAGATCCTGGCAATGCTTCACAAACGCAATGCTGTGCGTGAGAATGTAACATAGGTTGTCCTTTACTCCTGTTCTGAACCATAATTCATTGCAGATTATAGAGTTGTAAAGATAGACACACAGAAGAGCTACGTCAGTGTCTGGGGATTGGATAACGATCCGCTGGTGGTCTTGTGATGCATGTTTTGTATGTAACAAAAGCATCGTATCGACTTCCTCATGATCCGATCGTAGCACTTGAACATCTTTGTACCCCCCTTGGTCACAATCTTTAAAGCCACCGCCGATAGCTAGCTGATGATCCTCTTTCAGCCTCTGTTGACCCATCTGAATCCATGATGATATCAGGAGCATACACAGATTGACTTTGTTCTTGGGCTTGGCTATGTGCTTCTGCCATTGATTTGGAATTGGTGTTTCTGAACCTTGGATCTGTATTTCTAAAGCAGTAGGCCCTACATGCGCCCGTCTGTTTCGCTCTCCTGCCTTTATCGACATCTTCACATATCTATCAAACACTATTCGTTGACATGCTTTAGACGTGTTGGTACCTAGTGATGTAATTATTAAATAATAATGCTTGGTATAGCTAGCTCCCCAAATTGTGATACCATTCGGATCAAAACCATAACATCAATGACGATCGCAGTGTTGTCATCTGATCACAAGGCGGGGGTAGTTAAGATTGCATGAGCTAGTGAGAATGGGATAGGAGAGAGCTCGTACGACATATACGAGAGAACATCTTTCAGGTGTATATCCCTATAGCGGCTGGCTACAAGTAGACTACCAAGGAGATCTCTATCGGCAGTGACCGTGATTATTTTGTCTGACTTCTTTGTTTTGCCATAAATTCCGCAAATGTCAGTAATTTCAGAACGATCTTCTGTGTGTCTATCTTTATAACTCTATCAACCATGCCAACTGCAAGGAATTATGGTTCAGAACAGGAGAGGGATTATGGAATTATGGTTCAGAACAGGTGAGGGATTACTCTAGTGATTTAGCCTTAAGTGATGAAATAGAACTGCTATGTTTTTCACATTTTCAGACTATTCAGGTACTGGTTATTGGTTATGGGGTGTTTTTTTTTAAACTATTATTATTTAGAAAGGTTTGCGTTATTTGTTGTTTTTTTGTACATTTGTTTAGTTTTGATTTGAGTTGGTCGGGTCTGTAGAACATAAATCTGTTTCAGGTATGTTCCAATTTTCCTGTTACTCATTTCCCCATTCACTATTTACCGAAATTGGCAACACACATACCTGTTCCAGTCCTCCCAGTCCTCCCAGTCCTCCAAGTCTCTCTCCTCCTCACTTTCACTTTTCTGTTTGAGAACATTTAGGAGAAAATCTATATGTCGAGTGTCCCAGGGGTTTAGGTCATGATTCAGTAAAATCCTGGTCATTTGAGGCGATGTAAAATTGTGGTTAAGGTGACACTGCGGAGACGATCTACAGCTTCCATCAATAAAGGCACTGGCAAGATTTAAAATAATGGTATCAGCAATCAGCATCAGGCCCGTGGAGGTACATTTACTATGCGGTTCCTGGCAATTTTTTTTGTTAGCAGTTATAGCATTTTGATGTGTGTGCGCATCATAGACCCTTATCTTGCGTGACCTAACCAAGTTATACCGTTCCTTGAAATTAACCACGGGATCAGTATCAAATTGCATGGGCCCGTAGCAACAACAAAAAAGTAGCCGGTGAATACCCGATAGGGTGAGGGTGCTCGTCGGGTGCTCTCTGGGTGACAAATTTGAAGTTATCCGAAAGTTCCTGCTAGCGGATACCTTTTCGAACAACAAGTATGCTAAAGCAGGAAGCCACCCGATGGGTTTCCAAAAACTCGAGTCCCTATTTTCAAGGACTCGGACACGGAGTACCGTAACTCCGGAGGTGAAAGAATCGGTCACTGGACCCTGGGACTCGGGAATTGTGCTCGAGTCCTGTCCAAGTCCAGTTAATATTGGCCTATTTTGTTAGCAGTAATTTTAAAAATACTTGTTTAGTCATCCAATCTTCAACAGCTTAGAAATGTCATAAATCATCATAAATACATCTGAACAGTTAAAAATATGGTGTTGAATATACCTATTGGTAACCATTTCAAACATTACAACACAATAGGCTATTCCAGATAATATGTGCACACCTCCTATATAGGGGTAAAAAACAATTCCGGAGAGCAAACCGGATTTCCGGTCCACATTGATCGGGGGGGGGGGGTCTGGATTTCCGAACCCCTCTATCACTGTCTATAGTGAGAGTTTATGCAGAATAGAAATTGTCTGGATTTCGGGTGATCATTCAAACCGAAAAAAAACCTTAAAAGTCTGTATTTCCGAACCTCTCTATAGGGAGAGTTTATGTAGGATAGATATTGTCTGGATTTCCAGTGATCACTGGAACGGAAAAAGTCTGGATTTCCAATGACCATTCGAATCTAGAAAGTGCGGAAATCCGAACCCCTCTATAGGGAGTGTGCACATATTATCTGGAATAGCCCAATTCGAGAGAAACTATACTATAAAGTTATGTGCAGTTATGTGTTTCCTATACAGGGTGAGTCAAAAAAAAGTTTACCCTAATTGAAAAAATTGAAAAAAATATTTCTGACCACACAATTAAGGCAAACAAAACTTTAAATGATTGCGCCATTTCTTTGCTACCATCTAGAAAATAAATCACGCTATTTGATGATACCGTTAAGTAAATATGACTATTTCTGTACAGGAGCTGTGTTTTTCAACAAAAACACGGTTTTTAATAACGAGCTTAATAATGTTTACTAGGATTATGATGTAAAGCATTACAGAGCTTGTTTATTAAAAGAATTAAGTAGACAATAGACTTGTTCAAAATTGTCTCCTAATAGATTAAAACAATAGACAGCTTTAAGGCCTATTTATGACACAATTACCACACTTTGATCATTTCATAACAAAGGAATTGATCCTTTCGCTGTCGGTATTGTAATTTTTTATTGGTCGTATCTTATGAAATATAATGGTCAAGATCTGGAAGCGTGTTCGGACGTTAAATTGGTCACTTTTATTCAAAACAGCGTAAAATAAGTTTCCCTCAACCAATCTAGACCAGATAAAATTTATATTAAAGCTAATTGACTTGTCTTTATACCGTAGTAAATTGTTGTGAAAACAAACGAATATTTTTTTCTAAAAAAAATCGCTGAAGTTGAGTAAACTTTTTTTTGACTCACCCTGTAGGAAACTAAAAATGTCAAACTAAGAGCAGCTCTCTTTTTAAAAAATTATGGAATTAGGGATGACATTTTCAGGGAAGAGAAATAGATGATACAGAAGAGGAAGGGTTTCTCTACAATATTTCACACCTTTTAATCAAGCTTGTTAATTTCTCAATATATGAACTTCTGGACACTTTTTGAATATGGAATCAATTCTTATGCCTATATCTCAAAATGATATCAATTGGGTATATATTGGGATAATGCGCCCAAGGTTTAAAATGCATCATTATGTTGACATTTGACATCACTGATATATTGGCCTATATATTAATATTATAGATAGCAAAATAAATAATGTGATCAGAACTTAAAATACATATGAGGACTCGGGACTCAGACTTGGACATGAAGGACTCCGTTTTAAACATTGAATGACGACACACGCAGCACAAATACCAAGTACCGTTCATATCGTAGGTAGAGTAACCGGGGGTAGAAGGGACAGTGGGGTATTAACGGTGCTCTTCATCAGCACTATAAATCTGCAAATAGTGACGTCACAGCGTGTCGTGGATGTATGGAACGATGGAACAATCTCCCTCCATCACTGTTGTGAATCCAAAATCTACATGTGGGGCCTAACTAAAACTAAAAGGCATACGCTATAATTATACGATACCAAGTCATTTAGGCCTACTACCTAAGTGTTCCGGGAAAGGTGAGAATCAGAGACCCTTTCAGTCCTGCCTGGAACTAGAAAAGCGTGCATGAATATTGTGCAAGCCCCAATTATTTGGTATGGTGTCCCACTACCCCACAACAAGTTGTTCTTGAGATCAATTTTAAATACAAACAAAAACCAAATTCATCAATACTAAACACATGAAACATGCTCATTGCCACCAGACGCTCGTAAGGTATTGACACAAGACCAAAAAGCGTTTGTGGATGTCACCGTGACATCGAGAGGCAACCCTGCCATTTATTTCAATAACTACACATGTAAAGCAAAGTTGATAATTTCGCAAATAACTTAGCCAGCTGACGTACAACAAAAGTGGAGGGTTTCACCGACCCGCCTCTACTTGACTGTCCAGTAGAGGATTATAATAATTTGGTCCTTGTGCAGAAACCTCTGGCGATGCCCGCACAAAGTGAAAGAACAGCTGTACTTCTCGCTCGTGAGACCCCATTTAGAGTTTGCCTCTGCTGTATGGGATCCATTTGCCACCACGGATATCCAACGCCTAGAAATGATACAGCATCGAGCTGCTCGGTTCGTCACCAAAAACTATAGCAGGGCGCAAGGATCCATGACTCAGATTTTGAAACAACTTGATTGGCCTACACTGGAACAACGTAGGAAACAAAGTCGCCTGATCAATATGTTCAAAATACAAAACAAATCTATTATATAGTTGTGTTATGACGTGCCTTTGGGGAATTACTCGCACGGCGGAGAGGAGGGACCAAACACACAGGAATAATTACAAGAGACCCAGCCAGGGGGGGGGGGGGGGGGGGGGGGGGGGCGGGAGGTCAAATAATTTCGCACAGTCCAACAAAAATCGCTTGACTCTTTCTGTCAACACTTTAAACAATTTATTGCTGGGAATAACATAATTTGAGGCAATCTGAGAATCAATCAATGGCGGTCAATCTGGGGATCGCTACAATGGCGGTCTGTGGACAGGTAATAAATAGTAGGAGAAATGTGTAACTTTGCACAGGGACTTAGTAAAGATGTTTGTAGGATCACATAACAAAATTAAGTTTCTGGCTCCTTCACGTCTGGGTGATTTCTAAAACTTGTTGATACCCCCTCGTACTAACCCATGTCATGAATGCCTTTCCCTTCTTACAACTGTTAACAGTATTTCTGCTGATGGGTGATTTGGCATTAATCCATGAATGTCACGCCGGCAAAATTATATACTGATTTGATGCTGCTGACTCAGTGACTGACTCGATCAATGTAAACAATGCATACATGCAAACTAAGTCGTCACAATAGGTTTCAGACACTGACTGAAATCTGTCAATTATTTGGCTGGATATGTAATATGTTGAATATGGGTTGATTGATACATTTGCGTATATCTCGGCAATGCAAGCATAAAAACAAATAACACTTGGCACATAGTTACTATTTGACACTCGTTTTTAGATCTGAATTCCTTAATACGAACAAGAAGGGACCATCTCAAATACGCTTTTATTTAGCAAAATCCGCAATAATATACCTTAGAAAACAACAAAGGATAAAGAACAATGGAAGGATTATAATTTAATAAATTGTTGTGGGATGTAAAGCAATAATAGTGGGGATTTCAAAAGGAACTGTTTATAAAATGTCCTCAAACCATTGAAATTGTGTGATGATTACTTACACAATACATATCTAGTAGCTCTAAAGATAACAGTAATACGAGAGGTTGTGGCAGCCATCTTTGATGGATACATTCGTGTATATCTTCATTTTGACTATCACAATAATGTTACACATTGATTTAAGCATTTTTCTTATTTCTGATTAGAATTTGAAGACACAGTAAGCTTTTATCTGGTAAATTTCATGATTTTAGCCATTTTTGGCCCAGTTCAAAATGATCTGCCGTCTGCGCATGCGCATATTTTCTGCAGGTTTCATGCGAATAAGTTCAGATAATTAGTTAACTATCATATGGAAGCTCCCAAACTGGTTAATTGCTTGGATTTTTCCTAAATTGTTTGATTTTCCGTAATATTAGTGATTCACTGACTGGACATTTTCAATGAAAATTAGCTATTTGAAATACTGATATTTGTATACTTTTTATTCGATTGCCTCTCCTTACTTTTCCTATTATACTACATATATCAAATTACACGGGGATTAAAGTGATTTTCTTTTTATCATACTTACGTGAAGAAAAAAATTGGGATTTACCTGCTTCTGGTGTCATGTTATGCAATCTTCTTACCACTTGTTTCATACAAACAATTAAAATTTCACGCCAAATAACTGATTTAGCAGTGTCCCAAGTGTACTTACTTTGAGACAATGCTATGACGTCATAGTTCACACTTAAAAATCCAAAACTGTATTGTTTGAAAGACAAAGGTTCATACTTTGTATTGATCACACTATCCCTCAATAGAAACACTCATGCATCCCATACCATGATCACTTTTATAACTTACTGACTGCCCCTCGTATGTATGCTTCATCATAGGTTTACACCTAGCACATAAAGTCCCTGACCAAGTGCTTTGAGGTTAGCTAATTCAAAATAGAAAATCGGTACCAAAAATCTGAGCTATACATTGAATGAGCAAATTTCTTCTTCGCAGTTTGATACCTCATTCAACAAAATCGAAAGGATACTTTTAAAGTTATGGCGATTTCAATGACCGCGCATGCAACAGAAAAGTTGCACTAGGTATAGGAAATCATTGATTTTTTGTACCGATTATCTATTTTGAATTAGCGAACCTCAAAGCACCTGGTCAGGGACTTTATGTGCTAGGTGTATAGTGACTCATTGAGCTGAGACCAATGCAAATAAACTGCTCACAAAAAGTATCTAAACACTTAGAAGTGATCCAATATATAACGGCTCGAAAAGGTATGCATTAATCGAAGCAAATAACCAAGTGCATAATTTTGTTCTGCGTATTTTGACACCTCGATCGATGAGATACGATGTTGCGGAGCGGAGTTATTGTCATTTCAATGATCGTGGGTCCAGTTTCAAAAGTGACATGATCGACGTGTCAAAATACGCAGAACAAAATACCCTTTCGAGCCGTTATATATTGGATCATTTCTAAGTGTTTAGATACTTTTTGTGAGCAGTTTATTTCCATACATGTTGCGCCTTGATCATGTATTTGGATATTGCGCCCTATAAGAAATTGTATGTATGTATGCAATGTATTTAGGAAGGTGCATGGGTGTAATGGTGAATCACGTGGTGAACACGCCAATCCGAGGACCTTTGTCCCTACCAGCCGGCAATGTGAGGAAGAAAAGAAAATGTGAGGACCTTTTTTGAAGTCCTCTCTTTTTTCATGCATAAAAATGTATAGGAGTAGCCGAGGGTCCTCACCCCCTAAGGGTGTATGGTCCTGTCCTCCATTAGACGTCAATACACATACCATACAAACGTCCCTATACATGTATGGTAAAAAAAAATGTCCTCACATTGACTGAAATGTCTATACTTTTTAAACGTGTTTTAATACGGGTCCTCACATGTAGGGGAGCAGATTCCACGGTACCAATAGGGAACCGGCAATTACGATACACATTGGAATTAATGTGCTAATATTAATATTAAAAAAGACAGTTTGAAGTGTCTGCCAGTAAAAGTTACAATAGTATCATTAGCATTAAACAATAGTATCATTAACATCAAATTTGCATAATTTTCCTGCAGCAATGAATACACGAATTAACCCTTGTAACAGGAAAACAAAACAACATAGAACCATGCTGTTGAAGAACAGCGTACATACTGTTAGTATAGGTCAAAATTAATTTAGAATTTAAATTAAAAGATAGAATTTTAACATAAATATCTACATTTTTTGTCATTTTTTGAAAATGACCTAACATTTTCACTTATTATAGAAATACCAAACAATAGTTTTTAATTTTATGATTAAGACAAGAGTTCTGATTGTCCATGTCAAATGTGGGGGTCGTACGGCAAATATTATGATAGTTGTGGTAGAAAACAGCAATTCTGTGTTTTTACAGTTTTGAAGATAAATATAGCGGACTGTATAATGAGTCAATGAGCCCATGCATTACAATAGCCAATTTAATTGTAGTAGTGTCAAGCACGGCATGGCAGCTGGCATTGAAATTACGCGATGTCTTACTCAAAATGGTGTTCAACATGTTCAAAATGGAGGATATTTAGATATTTCAATTTATACTTCTAAATATGAGTGATATGACACAGGAATTAAGCCCTAGCATCCTTTTAATGTGTTGCTGTAGGTTAGAAAAGTATACATTTTTATATGGCTGCTTAACATTAAAATACACAATGTCATATGTTTAAGAATATAATTTTAGAATCCCGTTTAAAACAATTGCTTTAGATTTATGTAAATATAAAAATTAAAAAAATTCAGGAACAAATAATCGGGCAAAATGTTGTGATATTTGTCATTCAAGGACATGGAGAACCTGGCCCAACACGCAGGAACTCAAAACGTTAACAAGGAGTGCTAAATAACTGGGTATGGACATCAGTGTAGAAAAATGTAAGGTGGTGAAGGTGGAATCCAAAAAGTATGAGTTAGTGACAGCATAATTTGGAATTAAAGACTAGAGACAGTGTAACAGTTCAAGTATCAAGAAGAAACCAATAACAGATGATACCCATAACAGGAAATCAAAATTAGAATTGCTGTTGTAACCCTTTCACTTCAAAAGTTGAAGCCCATCTGGAGGGAAAGCTCATTGAAATCACAAATAAGGCTTCTACGAGCACTGGTAACACCCTCTGTGCCATGTGAAACCTGGACACTAAATGCATACCATCAACCAAAAAAGTGAGGAGCATTAAATAAGATCTACTTTCAGTTACGAAAAGGAGGAAACTCATGGTGGTTTGAGCATGTTAACAGTTACATGGAAGCCTGCAAATGCTATGTTGCAAGGAGGGTCAGATGGGGTAAGAGGGGTTGGGTTGAAACAAAGACATTGATGGACAACATCAAACAGTGGAAAGAAATTAAATTTGGGTCGCCTGATCAGAACAGTCGGTGACAGGCAGCTATGGTAAACTGTATATGAACTTTAGACTCTACATCTATCATTACGCTATTCTAAACCAAGATTTAACGGAGGTGTCCAGAGCCATTACCGTTCTTGTCAGGCTTGTTGACATCCTTGAAAACACCACCATTCTTTCGCGATCGCGTGAAACGCGACTAATGCTACATCTCTTGATATTTAAATTGGAACTGTCTGCCGGAATAGCCTACATCATGACTAGTGAATCTTTGATTTATTTCAAAAGAATCATAAAAACTTAGCCAATGTCGAGCTTTATCAAGTTAATGTAGATTATTCATTTTTATAAAAATCAATTACACATTTTTTCATGATTACATAATCGTCACTCTCCTTTTTCTCTCGACAAAATCACATACATATACACATGGAAAAAAGTATCGCACCACTTTTTTTTCTTTGAAAAGTGCAAATGTGGCCTCGAATTTTGCCACCATGGTGTGATATTAAGGATCATTTGTTTGCGTAAGCTGTCCAACAAAATGTTGTGCAATAAAAGGGCCACATTTGAGTTTGTGACGTAATCGGTGTAATGTTTTTTCAAGGCCAAGGGGAAAATGCATGTTTTTGTCCAAAAACATGCATGAAAAAAGTTCGGGTATAACGCGATATTGAGAGGCCCGATGATTAATCTCTAAAGTTGTAATCTTTGGTAACACAATTAAGTATTCCAAGGTCAAAGGTCATCTGGGGTCAAATAATCAAAAAACTCCCTTTTTCGTACATCCAACGGTTATGGGGTCTAAGGTCAAAATAGGTCAAATTTTAAAGAAGTTCAAATGACAAAAGCAATATTGCGAAGGTGTTGACCTAGGTCAAATAAACAAAAACAAAATCAACGGTGACTAATATAATGACTATTTTAAGTTTTTAAAGTCTATTCAATATCGCGTTATACCCAAACTTGTTTCATGAATGTTTCTGGACAAAATCATGCATTTTCCCCTTGGCCTTGAAAAAACATTACATCGATTACGTCACAAACTCAAATATGGCTCTTTTATTACATAACATTTTGTTGGACAGCTTACGCAAACAAATGATCCTTAATATCACACCATGGGGGGCAAAATTCGAGGCCACATTTGCACTTTTCAAAGAAGAAAAAAGTGGTGCGATACTTTTTTCCATGTGTATATATCAATATATTCCCAAAAACACTGTTATTATATTACTTGTATCATTTTCTTGCATATAGGTAACTTCAAAATATGATTATTTCAAAGACACGCATCTCATGTTACACACAATCAATGTACATTAATGTGCTTAAATCTCAATTCTGATTTTAAAAGAAATATAAACTTAGGATGATTTGCTTATTGAAAATCATTTGCTTATTGATAAATTTGTTGATAATTGATATACTAAATGCTAATAATTATTACATTTTAATCCTTAGTCCAATGGTTCAGATTTTGGTCCAAGAATGTTGGCTTCGGGTAACATTGATGGATCGTTATCAACAACAAGTGTGTTGATATCTTGATCATTGTAGGCCTGTGGTCTTAATGTACGAGGGTCGTTTAAGAAGTTCTATCTCCTCCCTCATAACATCGCTAATATGAATGGCAGCCTCATGACATTTGTCATGATATCGATGATAACTAGCTATGAATCATTGCTGCACAATTATAGTAAATGGTAATTGATATCTGATCCACTGTTGTTTGGATGCAGTGAAAGCCAGAGAGATTTTGGACAACGGAAACGGAAAATTAATTACCCGCAAAATAATCCTTGTTTTTCGTCTTTTTCTCCGTATTGTATGCTTGGATTTAAGGGCACGGTTTTTAATTATGAAAATCGACAGCAATGGATGATATCTAAATATAATATGGTATTGTTATTTATAATTAAGAGTGTAAGCGATATTAACTCTTGTAGGCTTGCAAATAGTATGATATCAATTCGATAGTAATACCATAGTGACGCCTCGTATGTATTTATGGATTATGGACATATACACGCTTTAACATGATAGTCATTTATTATGAATTTTCTTTATGTGAAACCTTCAGAATAATTAATAAGATAATCAATAGTAGAAAAAAAGGTCTTGGAGAAACTTAGTAAAGTAATCCGGACTCCGAAGATATTTTGCTATTTCATCCGTTCCCGTCAAGCTAAATGTACATTCGGCTTTCACTTCATCTCTAGAGAAGACAACCCGTAATCAAAGCTACTCAGACCAATTTTTTATGAATTCGAAGCTGATAGTTAAAGCTACAATTGTGGAATATTTCATAAGACTGGCTTTATAATAGTTATCAAAGTTATGAGGTAGGAGATACAATTTATTGAACGACCCTCGTATTATTACCTTGAGGATTTGTGTTATATTAAGAAGCTATGTTTTGGATACTGAACAATGCATCACAGCGTTCATTGATAATACAGGTATGCAGTACATGTAGGGCCACCAGGCATTAACGCACTCTATGGCGATTGTCAAAATGTGAAAAAGGAGGAGTTAGTTTTTGTGGCCTTAATATAGTTCTACAGGGCTTCCGGACCTGAAATATTCACCAAAAACGCCAATTATATTGATTATTAAGAATAACCAACGAAATATTCTGATTTATTTAATAGGTTGTAATTACACGGAACGGAAGATGGTGCAAATGAAATAAAACAACAAACTGGGTTAATTTATGCAAAAATAAACATGATGATTTCAACTTTTTATCCCAATATTGGTATTATTTGATAGCATGATATGTTGTCCAAAGCTTGCATTTTACCAGAAGTCGGTATGTCGTGTCTGTTTGAATATATGGCGTGTAAATGCAAAATTCATTTAGCACAAAATAATATGCAAATTCTATGCAAATTAGGCTGTACCTTTAAAACTATCACCCCAAATCCTTGCAACTTTCTGGACTTGAAGGCCCAAACATCTGTTTTTCAATTTATCGAAACAATTCCAATGTGTATCCAAATTGCCGGTACTTCCTTTGATTCTCAGTGGATTTGTCTTCTAAGGAAGGATTTTCTTGAGTCCTTGTGATATGACGAACAATTTGAGATATTTTTTTCTTCTTCAAAATCGGAGCAAGTTTAAATGTTGACCCATATGCAAAGGTCAACGACCTTTTTACGTTTTACTCGATAAACTCGGTAATCGAACATCGGAATAGGGCAAACTACAATTTTGGAATCCTTGTGCTCATAGTCATACGAACACTTTAGCATGCTTTGAAGCTTACTTGAAGCAGTCACTTTCACGAGGGACACCCCCCGCCCCCCCCCCCCCCCCCCCCCCCCCCGCTACCGCTTAAATGCCCCCCTCAGAAGACAACTCCACTAAGAAACTAGCCTTCGCTCTGCAGACCACGGCCACGGAATCACTCGATACGACCCTACTATCATGACTATAGAGTGAAATGAGCCCTAAGGACCCCCCCCCCCCCCCAAAAAAAAAAAAGTTGACTTGCCCTTTCCGACCGACCTGAATTTTCGGAAATCTAGGGTCGCTATTTTTTTTTTCAAAGTAAAAAAAAAAATTAAAAAAAATTAAAAATTAAAAAATTGAAAGAAGCACATAACAATAAAGAAAGATGAAAACGTGTTTTTGAGTAGTATCTGCTTGTTTAAAAATAAAAAAATCATCTTTAAAACGTGTTTTTGTGTAGTATCTCACTGTTTAATTTTCTTACATTTAAAAAAAAAATCCGACCGTCCGACCCAGACTCTGGCCCTGAAAGGGCAAGTCAACTTTTTTTTGTTTGCCCTATGGAGCACTCATTTGCACTGTATTCTTGTAAACATTTAAGAAATACAATGCTTCAATATTGGACTTCAATACAGAAATTCAATCATTCACCTTTAATATATTTACGGACTGTTTCTTCCGGGACATACTATAAAATGGGTATTAATTCTGGGACACACTGTACTTTCACTGGGTGCACTACACTAAATGGGGTATCCTCTACCCTAATAAGGACGGTGTTTAAAACTAAAATCGGAAAGTATGGATCACAAAATCCTCAATTAAAAACACTTGACAGTAATTTGTTTATACCATTGCGTAAAAATGCCTATGATTTTTTATTAATTATGATTAATGGGACATCACCTACATGCACCCTGACTATAAACTGTGAATATCATCTAGGTAAATGTTGAGAGATCTTTCAAATTTGTGCTTTTTACTGGAAAAATTGGCGATTACGGCGACATTTCCAAGCTCGTCAGAGAGGTAGTCAACTCCATGGGCATATTTTCGAGCAGGTTCACCTACCTATTTTTTTCACTTTTTGGTGGGAAATGTAATCATCTTTAAGAGAAAATCACTCTACGGGGTCCAATTTCGCAATTTAGTGGTCTAAAACAGAGTTTTATATCAGTGTTTTTGTACATATCCCTATGGATCTCTATTTAGTGGTATAACCCCTACTACATCTTACTACATTATATAGACTTGTTCTCACTAGATATTGCGTGCATATTGTACATCAACCAATGAATAAAACAAATCGATTTCAGTTATTTCCTACAAATCTTGGCTCTAATGTAATCATCGGCAAATCCTTAGTTTTGAAGCACGCACAGTTATTTTCCTCTGAGACATTGGCTAATCAAAATACAGATTTTTTTTGTTCAGACTGTGGCCGGTTTCCAAAAATTCGAATTGTATATCACAAATAACTAGGGATTCAAGAGGCAATATGGTGATTTGGTTCACCATATCGTCATCATAATATCGCACCATAATACATTTACGTCTTGATTTGTTTTCAATAGTCATGATAGTGGCGGCGCAGCAATAATCTAAATATTGGTGTGACTACATATAGTAAGTATTGCCATGGCAGTAGGTAGCACGGTATTGAGCTACATGTCACAGCTTATATAGTTTATTTCCCTTAAACAAGGCATTGACGTCACTGTGTCATGAAGGGTACAGGCCTACACTACCAACGTGCGAAGTACAGGGTCAAACAATCGGCTCTAGCTTGAGTTATCCCATACGACCTTTGTTATATGACATTAACAGAGATTATTTTTAAGATATTCCCGCAAAACATATCAAAATCTGAGACACAAGTGTCTGATTACATTTTTTCAATATTACGCAATGAAAATTATGTAGCGATTTCGGCACTTTATTTACGCCCCAAAACCCAGGACGGACCTTGTTTAAAACTACAAAATTTTCAAATCATTGCGATTTTTATTATATTTCCATTGCGCACACTCATAATAATGTGTAATACGCAAAATGAATCGATATAATTGAACAAAGTCTATCAACACCTCTCAATAGGTACCGAAAGAAGGAATGCTTTTGTCACGAATAGGATACATGATTGGCGCCCTCACTCGGCTGATCGATTCGATACACTCACGCTAATGTAATACTGTAATTAGATTCAGTTAAAATTGGAGCTCCGACCAGTAAAGGTCGCATTATGTAAACTATGGATGAATAAAAGATCGTGTTGTGCTAAATAATAAATGAAGAGCGAGTTGCAGCAGTTTACCTCTGACTAGTTCCGAGTGACGAATATATATATATATATATATATATATATATATATATATATATATATATATATATATATATATATATATATATATATATATATATATATATATATATATATATATATATAGAAGAAGAAGAAGAGAGAGATATAATTATATAAAACGCCACACTTTGATAAACTTTTACCAGACGTGACATCTCACAGTGCATCCTTGCCATGGATCTTTAGCGCTCAGATATGTAGCAATATTATTATACAGACCACATCCGTAGGTTAAAGTTTTTAAATCTGCCGCTAAGACAAAATCGGCTTTAGAAAGAAAAACAATCACCTGTATAATGGACATCGCCATATTAATCGAAGCTATGACGAAACAGTTACGAGATTTCCACATCACTGATTCATGTATTGATATTTTCGATTGATGCATTGAATTCCCGCGTGATCACGTGCAGCGACCTGTTGCTGATGAGACGGTTTAAGTAACGATGACATCACAATATTGGGTATGGCTATCCCATCAGCACTTTTGACAAAAACAACTGGGCGCGAATTTCAAATAATCACAGGTTGGGGATGTGCAGTTTAAAATTCGTTTTATTGAATATTATAGTTCTGTGTTCAATTAAACTGGTCAATATACAATAGATAATTACTTTCCTACCATATAATGCTTGGTTTCATGAATAGCACCGTTCTCCTTTAACTGATCGCGGTGAATAACGGTGAATAAGGTACATACGCGTAAAGCTGGTAAACAGGAGGAGGACATCTGCTGGCGGCCGAAAGATAAAAAGTTAAGGGGAGACTCAAGGAAGTTTTTGATTTGATTTTTGGAATTTTGTGAGTGCTGTAATTATTGAACTATTTATCAAATGCATATTAAAGTATACATTTTTGTAAAGGAAATGGATCAGAGAATCCAAATTTGGCGTCAATGTTGACCAAAAACGTTGATTTCTTTTGGAGAAAATCACAAAATTCACTTTTTTGACCCAATTTTTTTGTTGAAACAAGCTAACAAAAATAATTTCGAGTAAAATATGCCCAACACGCTTGATGATGATGTAAAGACACTAATGAAGGGATGGGTTTTTTTAACCTAATCTAATATTTTTTGATATTTTGACCAAAAAGTGCCAAAAACGTGAAGAAAAAAAAACATTTTTAGGGACGCACCATTAGATTTTCAGGTGGGGGGGGGGGGGGGGGGTAGGAAGTTTAAAAAAAAATTCCCCCTCTATGCAGGCCAAGATTTTTATTTTATATTTATATGCCAATATTTGGGTGTAGGGTTTAAAAAACCCGCCGAATAGTTACGTCATGTTATAGATTTTATTCACCAGTATTCAATATCAGCTGTCATTGCCACCGGTACCAACTATTTTTGATAAAAATTTTAAAAAAGTGAAAATTTTTATGAAAAAATAAAAAATAAATCCTAAAAAAGTGTCTTTAGATGATTTTGGTGCAATTTTGGCATTTTTTACCAAAAACTGATCTTGTTACGGTGTTCGAAAAAAGTGAGCCAAAAAAGTGATTATTTTTTGTGTTAACATTTTAAAAAATCTGAATTTTCAGATATCAAAATTGGATTCTCTGACTCTTTTCTTTCCAATAATGTATACTTTTATTTACACCCCATTAATAATTCTTAAGTTACATGTGCTTGATAAATTTCATATTAAAAGGTATTAACACCCCTCTAAAGTGTAGCATTAATACTTATAGACGCTATTCATAATTGGCGCATTTACGTCAAAAGAAGGCCGTGCTATCCGACTGAGCATGCTCAGAGCAATTAATGCTCCGAAAACGAGGTCAGCGATGTAGCCGAGACGAGAGTGATGTAGTTTTTCAATGTGGTGAACTTTGCACTATCATAAAAAGTCTTCATACTCCTGAGCTGTTCGATATTTGACCTTATTACATTAGTGAAATAAACTTGAACGTATAAACTATCTATTCCACTAGTTTGAAATGAAATGTTTGCTGGTAACTGACACTATCTTAGTCTTCTTCGTATACGAAGAAGACTAAGACAAGAAAGTCTTTGATATTTAATCACTGTCTTCAAAGTAAAGGTTGAGGACTGTGGGCAGATATAATACGATTAATTAGTCAACATTTATGCAGCCGGGTTTGATGAAGAAATAAATAAAATTTATCGCGTTTTGAACCTTATTTGTGCGACTTGGGTAAAGTACTTTAGGGTATACCCTTAAAGGTAGATGATCCGATCACATTTTCGTAACACAGAATTATTTCAAACATACGGAGATTTTCATATCATATGAAAGCTCGTATTTTTCTCATCATCATACTGAAATTTGACGGCCTAAATCGGTATAATTACGGAGAAATCAATGAAATAACGTTGAATTACCGCGAATGGTGGTAACCACCGATATAGTTTGTGTACTACTCAATGGGGACAGTTCACAGCATCTTGTGCGTCTAAAATAAGAACCATTAGAGCTATGCAACTCAAACTTTGGAACACGACTTTTTTAAGGATGACCTTTCGTGTAGAATAGAAAACTTCAAGTTGAAAATCGGAACATCTACCTTTAAGTAAAGTATAACACCAGGTACTATTTACTAAATTTGTTGTTGTTGTTGTTGTTGTTGTTGTTTTCTTATTTATTTGTATTATACATTTGTCCTATATATTAAAGTACTATATACCGTAAAGATAATACTCCCCACCCCCTCCACTTTCGGGGAAAATTACCCGATGACTCATTAACACTCGGACCAATCAGAGGCCCGGATTCGGGTCCCGATACACTTTCGGGAGAAATTACCTTATGACTCATCCCACACTTGGACCAATCGAGCAGGATTTAGGTAAGATGATCCGGAGTCTCACTTTGTCTCCCGATGTTTTACCCCCGACTTTTCTCCCGAAGTTTTGCCCCGAAACCCTCCTCTAAACCTACGTCCTATACTATCGGATAAATACTAAGCAGCTATAGCTCGTGTTTGTGATGATGTAAAGTATATATTTCTTTTTCTTTTTTCTTGATACATCTCGCGGGCCGCGTTTATTTTGCCGTTGTCGATTCAAGATAAACAACGACGGCTAACATATTGACATCATTCATATGTGAATATTGTTCGAAAAAAATAATGAAAAACGTGGTGCTAATAATATGCTAAATTTCCCATTACAAAATAGCTGCTCTAAAAAAAAGGAAAGACACCTTGTCTTTTGTATTGTAATTAGATGCCCTTATTTGAAAAAAGTTCGTTCCCTTTAAATGATTGAAGGAACTTCTGAATGGGGTTGATTACAAAAGGTAAACGAGGTAAACATTACAGACGATAAATTATTTCAGTGACATTTAAATCATTTTGTAAATATAATTTATTTTATTCACAAAACATCTAACATTTGGAGACAAATTAAATCAAGAATCATGCATTGATCTCCATAAAACTTTTTGGTACAGATTTAAAGAATAAAAGTATCAGTTAATAAAAATTCCCTTTAAAAGGGAAAACCCAGTATCAAGTAGAATTCCTTGCAATGTGCAATGAAGTGAAGACCATTTTGGTGACATGTTCGGAGTCACGGTTGTATAGTCCGACACGGGTTCTTTATTACGAAAAAATAAGGTTCTATAGTACTAAGGTTTTATAGAATTAACGTAATTAGTCCTAAGGTTCAATACTCTGAAGAATCTATCATCTGAAAAAAAGGCCCAATATTATGATTATGCTTAAATTCAATTATTAAGAAAGGGTC
>CM069454.1:57438909-57577308 GCA_035610835.1 Ophiura sarsii
TGTTTAGATAAGTTTCATATTAATACACTCGGCGCAATTCGCAAATCAAGATGTCATCGCCAAAACCTGGAAGAGATCGTCTAGCAATATGTCGCCCGTACAGCTCATCTTGGGGTTGTTCACAC
Source organism: Ophiura sarsii (assembly GCA_035610835.1). Taxonomy (NCBI): domain Eukaryota; kingdom Metazoa; phylum Echinodermata; class Ophiuroidea; order Amphilepidida; family Ophiuridae; genus Ophiura; species Ophiura sarsii. Next base: position 57,439,035 of record CM069454.1, read on the forward strand.
GTTTAGTGCTAAATGCAATTTCTTACACATACCGTATGTCGGTAAGTTTTATTTTAAGCCATACCATACTGCGTGATGCAACTCGCCCCAGAAAAATAAGCTTGTACTAGTATTTTGAACAAGAAGAGTCTTCAAAAAGACAAACAGCGCTTAGTAGGGGTTGAGTTTTGATGCAAGCGGTCAGCGGACACTAACATGAAGAGTTGAGTGAATTGTATTTTATCAAAACAAGCACTCTCAATTTTTTATCGAAATCAAGTTTCAAGTTTTGAATTGAAAATATTGGGTGTTAAATGTTCCATACTTAACCAAAATTGAATTGTTTTATACGCTTGTACAGGGTGTATACAAAATAGGACTCTGTTTCATGGCGGTGTTTTTTCTTGTCAAAACCACTAGACCTTTTTAGTGTTAAAAATGCCAATTTACAGTGTTGTAGTTGTTGAGTCCACCCTACCCGAGTATTTACATCCCGAGTCCGAGTCCAAGACCGATTCCTTCATGTCCACGTCTGAGTTCCGAGTCCTCATATGTATTTTAAGTTCTGATCACATATTTATTTTGCTATCTATAATATATAGGCCAATATATCAGTGATGTCAAATGTCAACATAATGATGCATTTTTAACCTTGGGCGCATCATCCCAATATATACCCAATTGATATCATTTTGAAATATAGGCATAAGAATTGAGAAATAACAAGCTTAATTAAAAGGTTGAAATATTGTAGAGAAACCCTTCCTCTTCTGTTTCATCTATTTCTCTTCCCTGAAAATGTCATCCCTAATTCCATCAATTTTTTAAGAGAGCTGCTCTTAGTTTGACATTTTTAGTTTCCTATAGGGTGTCACACCACCAATTAATTCCCCTATTAGATTACATGCTAAAGAGGTCAAATTAAAGTCTGATTTTTTCAGCTATCGAGCGACTGGTTTGTTCAAATCTTGGTTTTCTTGGAAGATACTGATGTCTGCTATCAAAACAACACCAATTTTTGGGGGTTGACCAGCATTTTTCCCCGCAACAGGACGTCGAATACTAGTCTACTGTCAAAATCGCTCTCTGCTAGCTATATTCGGTGCATTTGTCCTAGAAGAAGTGAAAAGAGAAAATTTGTGTCAGATCTTACTATTACAGAAAACACCAGGGTTATTTGGATAAATATTAAGTTTATAGTCTACAAATCACAAATAACACAAATTTCTTTCATATTAAGCGCACTGTATACCTTTTCTGTACATTTAAATTCATGGTAAAAGCTGGGATCAATCTTGAATTAAAAACACTGGCTAGTGTTGGCGCTAGCACACACTTTGGTGGTTTTGGTGTGTGTGGAATCATAGGAAACACATAACTGCACATAACTTTATACGTCGTAGTATAGTGTCTCTCGAATTAGGCTATTCCAGATAATATGTGCACACTCCTTATAGAGGGGTTCGGATTTCCGCACTTTCTAGGTTCGAATGATCATCGGAAATCCAGACTTTTTTTCTGTTCCAGTGATCACTGGAAATCCAGACAATATCTATCCTACATAAACTCTCCCTATAGAGAGGTTCGGAAATCCAGACTTTTAAGGTTTTTTTCGGTTTGAATGATCACCCTAAATCCAGACAATTTCTATTCTGCATAAACTCTCCCTATAGACAGTGATAGAGGGGTTCGGAAATTCAGATCGTGTCCGAGTCCTTGAAAACAGGGACTCGAGTTTTTGGAAACCCATCGGGTGGCTTCCTGCTTTAGCTACTGGTTGTTCGAAAAGGTAACTTCAAATTTGTCACCCAGAGAGCACCCGATGAGCACCCTCACCCTATCGGGTCCTCACCCTATCGGGTAGTCACTGGCTACTTTTTTGTTGTTGCTACGGGCCCATGCAATTCGATCCTGATTCCGTGGTCAATTTCAAGGTACGGTATAACTTTGATTAGGTCACGCAAGATAAGCATAAGGGTCTATGATGCGCAGACACATCAAAATGCTACCCGGTCCTACTAAAAAAAGCAAAGGCCAGGATCCGCATACAAAATATACCTTCACGGGCCTGATGCTGATTGCTGATACCATTTTTTTCTTCTTCTTCATCTTTGCCAGTTCATTTATTGATGGAAGCTGTAGATCATCCCCGCAGTGTCACTTTAACCACAATTTTACCTCGCCTCAAATGACCAGGATTTTACTGAATCATGGCCTAAATCCTTGGGACACTCGACATATAGATTTTCTCCTAAATCTTCTCAAACAGAAAAGTGAAAGTGAGGAGGAGGGAGACTTGGAGGACAGGGAGGACTGGAACAGGTATGTGTGTTGCCAATTTCGGTAAATAGTGATTGGGGAAATGAGTAACAGGAAAATTGGAACATACCTGAAACAGATTTCTGTTCTACAGACCCGACCAACTCAAATCAAAACTAAACAAATGTACAAAAAACAACAAATAACGCAAACATTTCTAAATAATAATAGTTTAAAAAAAACACACCCCATAACCGTACCTGAATAGTCTGAAAATGTGAAAACATAGTAGTTCTATTTCATCACCTAAGGCTAAATCACTAGAGTAACCCCTCACCTATCAATACTACCTGAATGGTCTGAAAATATGAAAAACATTGTGGGTTTTATTCATAAATAAGTAGAGTTTGCTGTTTTATTACTAAGGGGCAAACCATTTTTGGACAGGCACGCGTGTTGCCAATTTGGGTCAATAGTAAAAACTATTGGCCCGGCCGGAAATGAGGAACAAGAAAACTCGGACTCATTCTTCTGGTGCGGGCAGAAGCTGAATTAGGAACATGCCTGAATTGTTTGTGTCCACACATGCATGACAGGGTCTTTCTTTATGAACTGATTGACAATTAAAACATGTTCTTTTTGTTAAATAACCCTGGCATATACAAAGAGTGTCCATAGAACATTATGTTCCCATCCCTTAACACTTTTGGACCGGTGATTTTGACATTTCGCTAGTAATAAATCATCTAAGATTTTGTCAACCGCTGACTATGTGGTCCATTTTCAGGATTATGATGGTTAGTTTATGCCATTGGGGCATAATTATGTCTTTCGCAGTCTTTTAACTGGACCACATAGTGGGAAATAGACATATCCTTCGATGATTTATTACCGGCGAAATGTCAAATCACCGGTCCAAAAGTGTTAAGGGATGGGAACATAATGAGTTGAGGCGATTTGCACTTCAATTTTCATTCAACAGAGGCTGGTGTTGCAAAGCTAATTTTGATTATGAACTGTAATATGATTATATCTTTAGATTGTTATGATCATTCCTTTGCCAAATGGCCATGAATTGAAGTCATTTTTAAAACTGTACAAAATATCACAAAATCACTACACAGTGAGTCAGAAAAAACAGGCTACTTTTCAAGTAAAAATACCACAAAAATGTCAGGCTTGCTAATTCAGAACTAATAATAGTGCTAAAAACTAAAAAGACCACTTATTTGGCGTTGACCAAATTGTTGCGTCATACATGTACATACATTTCAGAATCAGTAGAACACGATGTAGAACAGGATAGCAATAACACATTGTTGGTTTGATGAAAATACCAAACAATGAGATTGGTAAAAAAAATGCATCTAAATGTTGGATACAAAATCTTAATATTACTGGAAATAAATAGAACTGATAAGTAGAAAAAGTCAAGAAAAAAATCCTGAAAAGAGGCATCAAATAAATAGATTGAAGAATGACTTGATAAATCCTGTGGATTGATGTTAAAATTGGGGCCTTTAGGCGACGAAAAAACCCTGTGGTACGGGCCCGACCGACTCATTTTTTAGAAATCGAATTGACCCAAAATTTCATTTTTGATTGTCAAAAAAATGGCAAAATGTTTACCAAGTTTTTGGGATTTTTACGGTCATTTTCAAGGGAAAGTAAGACAAAAAGAGAAGAAAAACAAAGTCCGACCGACGTACGAAGAGGTCCTTTTGCCCGCACAACAGGGTGTTTTGTTGCCTACTGAAATTAATGTTGTTGTCTAGTTGTTGTTGTTGAAAAAAGCCCAATATCAATGATGGGCCTTTTTAGAATAACCATTGGTTTTTAATATACATGACTTAAGTTTTTGTGACACCTTTACGAACAAATAACCATTCTTTTTTACTCACCCTGTATGTAAGAGTGGAAAATCGCTTGGTTTTAAATAGGGGAGGGGTTACAAAATATTGGGGATACATTATATTTGACAAACCTCATCTATTTCAATTACATTTTAACTTTCCAACAAATCAAGCAAAGGGATGCCAAGGACGGGAGGACATCAATGCCAGTGGACACCAGACACACCTAGTGCAATAACGAACAACAACCAAGAACCATTTGACGAAAATCAGCAGCGGGAATTGTGTGTTGAATACGTCAAAAAAGGTCGTTGTCGAAATGACAACGACTGCCCTCAACTTCATGTATCCAGGCTATCGTTTCAATGGCAGATTCGCCGCAATAACACTAGTAGCTGGGTATATCTGGATCAGACGAGCAACCGATCTGTAGAGGTTTTATATTGTGATCCTAATGTCAGCAGAATCATGTTTACACAAAGGTAGGAATTCAATTAATCTATGACATGTTTAATGAAGACTAGGCGACATAGCGATAGTCATATAATGACTAAACTGTCAACACACATACGCACCCTCCAAAATGGGGGGGGGGGGGGGGGGGGCGTAGCTGGAAGAAAGCAACAACTAAAAACATGACCCCCCTTCCCTAGATACTAAAAAGTTATGACCCCCCCCCCCCCTCTGGAATGCAGAGAAAATTATGACCCCCTTTTTTACACACACATAGGCTTACAAATATAAGCAAACACAATTGAAGGGGTGGGTGCAATAACTTAGCACTTTAACTTAGCACTTTATTGCACCCACCCCTTCAATTATGATTTTTTTGAGAATACTATCAAAATATACAACAATTATATTATTACTTGTGATTTTTGTTGAGTAAAGTGTATAATTTCAGACAGTGTAGTGTTCATCATGGCCATGCTGTCAGCAAAATTAAAAGTTAACCGACAATACTTTACCGACTAAACATGCGAGCGTAGCGCGCGAAAATTTACTATTTTACATTGAGGTATATTTTGGCTTTTATAAACGTGCTTTAAAATACCGAACGCATAACGCGAGAAAAATAGCCATATTTGTACTTTTGTCCGTCATAATGTCATGATTTCCCTTGACGAATGAACCGACAGAGGGGCAATCTCAACCGACACGACTGAAATGTTGGTGGGGCGATTGCGTGGTCATGCTGTCAGTGTGGGCATGCTGTTAGCGTGGGCATGCTGTCTTGTTGATGAGTTCTAAGATGAGCTGTTGTAAGTTTTCAGAATTTTATCTTTAACCCTATCCCTACCATTACCACAATATACCATGACAGAGTTTGTTCGTATCACCCGGCCGTGGAAGATTTTCACTGAAAAAATGGACCTAGCCTATATTAGGAAAAATTGTCTGAAAAGTGGAGTAGAGTTAGGGTTAAGGGGACCATGGGTGTACATGTATAATAAAATTGTTATCATAAAGAAATTATGGTTTGAACTATTACAACAAAGTTATGACCCCCTTTAATTTTATAAAAAGAGTTATAACCTCTTTTGATTTCTTAACAATTCTTGCCCCCCCCCCCCCCCTCCGGTGTAGAAATAATAAACGGTCCTTAAGAGTGAGCACCTCCAAATAATATTTTGCATTCTGGCAATACCCGGCAGTGTTTGAAAAGTTAAGATAGACCCGACCATTGTGATCCTCAAGTCAGCAGAATCATAAACGAAGGTAGGAATTCAATAAATCTATGACATGTGCAATGTAAATTAGGCGACATACAGATATAGTTAGTCATATTGACCAAACTTGCAACAAACTTATACACACCCCGGGTACACACCCTCCCCAATTCCTGATCATGCTGATAAGAAAGTGTTTAACAGGGACAAGAATGCGAAAGCTATGATCATCAGAATTTGATTGATTTAGACCCGACCCTTAAAGGGGCACTATAAAAGATGTGTTGGAGGCTGCGCCCTTAATTAGGCCTATGATAAAAACTGGGATTAGTATATTTCTACAATTACATGTATGAACTTACATCTATAAGGTGCCGATGCTGATCACTAATATCAGCACCTTACGTCAGCAGTGTCCCCCTGCAGTATACGTGTACATAGAGGGTGTTTTAAGAAAATTTTCAATAAATAGCGATGGTATTGTTTTAATCAAGTTTTGGTGTTTTTGTGAGTAGAAACAACAATTATGGTATTTTTTAATGTTCCTCTTGAATTCTGAAGTAAAAAAAAAAAAAAAATAAATGTCAACACCACTCTGTGGCCCTTTTATGCACAAAATCAACCCTTTTACTGTGCATGCTCAGTCTTCCGTGGAATTCTGCAAAGACTTGTTTGCTTGCTCACACACCCCCCCCCCCCCCCTAGTCCCTCTATTTGGGACATATAGAGGGACGTGATGGGGACCTAGTCAAGGTCACAGGTTACCTGTTCGTTGTGTATATTAACTTTCACCTTGCAGCGACGAATATGGAGATTACACGCACAATCAGTTGTTGAAGGACTTAACAGTTTCCAGATTTTGCATCGGAAATGACATCTTCCGACGCCTGAGTACTATGTCAACGGTACAATGTCGATCTGCCAGGTTAGAACCATTCTGTATTGATTGGCTGTGGTATTGGCAAGATGAGAATGGTGCATGGATACAGTATGCTGAGAAGGTAATTTATACAGGGTGTCCCAGAATTATTTTACTGACTTTGATACAAATTATAAACAACAGTCAGGCAGTGTAATCGATCTCAATCGAAAATATAACGATTAAGTCAAACCATGGTCAAAACCGAGACATCAATCAAGTCTTTAATTGTTTTAATAGTGTAACTATGTTCATGTATGTTGTATAGATGGTGTGACCGGTGACGTCATGTATTTACAAATGGGACACCCTCTGTTGATTCCCTCCAGGCAGAATATACAGTAAAGTTAATGAAGACAACATGAAATTTCTTTCTAATGAATTGTAAAACTCATTTATTTTTTTTAAAATTTGTGAAATGCGATAGCTTATAGCATTCCTAAGCAAGTTTAAAGACAGTTTTGATAACAATTTGCTGTGACACCACAATCTAGTTAGCAAACCTGATCTGGCCTATGTAAACTATATAGGAACTCTTGCCCGGTGTGTTTTGTCTCAAATCAACAGAGGGCGTCCTAAATGTAAACAACGGTCACCTCATCTATATAGCCTCCTCCATCACTCCCGGAAAGATTACACTCGAAACGTGATGGCATGATTCACAAAAGTTTATGAATGGCTAATTCTTACTAATGGATAAACACCTGTGGTTGAGTGAATATTACTTTAATGTGTAATCAAATGATGATCACCCAATGTAAATCCCCTTCTTGGCTCAGAGATTAGCACAATGAGCAGTTTTTGTCTTCCAATTGTGCTCATTCAGACATGAAGTCTTGGACATCTTTCATTTTCAAACAACACTAGGAAACAGTCATAGGATTGTTTCTAAGTAAAGGCCCTGATGGCATATTGCCTGAACGTATGCCAACGTATACGAAAATATCGAAAATACTTTGGTGTACGCTGATATACAGGGTGAGTCAAACAAACTGCAATAGTGGAAAGAAGCCATTATGTTTTCAAAACCAAAATTAATTTCAATTTTTTTTTAAACGTTGCAAGAATGACGTATTTAATCCTAACTTTGTGTGAAAAAAAGAAGTCGATCGCATATTTTTCGCGTAGCGCGAGAAAATTTGCCATTTTTATACTAAATTGCCCATCATCAAACCGGGCAAGGGGCAAAGTTGTCATTTAGATGGGAAATAAGTAAATCCTTAGGTTCTCTTTCCTTTCCTTCCCTTTCCTTCCCCTTTTTCCTTTCCTTTCCCCTTTTCTCTTCTTCTCTTCTTCCCTTCTCTTCAATTTTTTTTTAGCCCAGTAGTTTGGGCTGGCCTTCCCGGTCAAAGACGTCTGGGGGGCACTCTGCCCCCCCCCCCCCCCCCACTGACCCCTCGGGAGATACGCTATTGATGCATATTTTGGGTATCTCGTGGACAAACGTGTGAAATGCATGAAATGGGTGCACTGGTAAAAAGGTTAACCAAAGGCAAACGGAATATGATATTGACTTCTTTATTCACACAAATTTAGTAACAAATAAGGTATTCTTATAACGTTTAAAAAAATTCAAACTTCAACTTAGTTTTTAAAACAAGATGGCTTCTTTCCACTATTCAGGTTTTTTTACTCACCCTGTAAGTTAAAGGTAAGTTGGGGATACGTCGTTTACTATAAGAGCACGCTGTTATACGCTGTGACAATTTGGAACACGTCGAGCCCGCGAAAAATGATTGAGCATGTTCAAAATTTCTCGGCGTCATTTTCTTGGATTTCGCGACCAATTTCTTGATACCAAAGTTTCTTAGTGAATTTGTCAACTAGAACCATTTTAAGAGAAAATGAGCTCCCATGCACCTCTCAAAAGTGACGGGTAAGTTCTTTTATAGCGCAAATTCCAAAATGGCCGCCATACAGGGGCCCAAAAATTCAAATGACTTTAATTAAGCTGAAAAGCACACCAAATTGTTCGGCTGAGCCCAAGGATTCCGAAAAAGTATAGTTTGCCCTACTTCCGATGTTTGGTTAACGAGTTATCGGGTAAAACGTAAAAGGTCGTTGACCTTTGCATTTGGGGTCAAAATTTAAACTTGCTCCGATTTTGAAAAACAATATCTCATATTGTTCGTATGATCACAAGGATTCCAGAAATAGGTTTTTTTTTACCACCGGGAATATTTTGTGTAGGTCAAAAGGTCAAGGTACACTGCCCTATATAGAATATGACCTTTTGACCCCTTTATAAGGTACAACAGACACTCTAGGTGGTAAAAGTTATCATTTCTGGAATCCTTGCAATTTTGAGAGGTGCATGGGAGCTCATTTTCTCTTAAAATGGTTCTAGTTGACAAATTCACTAAGAAACTTTGGTATCAAGAAATTGGTCACGAAATCCAAGAAAATGACTACTAGTACTCAACGTGTACTTAATACGTTCTGCACAAGTTCCCGGTACGTTCGTGGTACGTTAGACAAACGTTGACATACGCTGACATACGTTAAGTTGGTATACATATGTACGTTGATGTACGTCGGCTGAAAATAGCTATATATAGCATTGATAAAAACCAAAATATTGCAATTTGTTGGGATGTTGGACGTTCTTGGACTCTGACAATTTTCGAGCTATTTTTTGTATACGTCGGCATACGTTCAGGCCATACGCCATGGTTTGACAGGGCCTTTAGGTTTTATTGGTACAATGTTTTATCTTACGATGTTATGACGTACTTTTGAGAAGGGGACTTATTTTTGGTGTTGTGTTTATATACACCTGGAAAAAGTATCGCACCGCTGTTTTTTGTTGTTGAAAAGTGCAAATGTGGCCTCGAATTTTGCCACCATGGGGTGATATTAAGGATCATTTGTTTGCGTAAGTTTTCCAGCAAAATGTCATGCAATAAAAGGACCACCATGAGTTTGTGACGTAATCGATGTAATGTTTTTCAAGGCCAAGAGGAAAATGTTAGACATGTTTTAGAGAAGCCCATTTATTACCTGTGTAGTTACTTTTGTTAATGACTGTATAACCGTGGATGTATCATGCATGGTTACACGCGCATTTTAAATTCATGAAATTTGGCCTACAATAATAAACATGTTGTTATACGCTTATCATCCATTTGATTTGATTCGATGAATCTGCGTCGTGGTCTGAATCCTCAAATAATTTTGATGATAATTTGGGGAATGACAATATCACAAAATGATGTGATCTTTTTTACGAATTTCCAATTTCCCTGACGTGCCGACACATGTTTCCAGTCTGATGGGACACTCTTCCCAATGCCTTATTGAATACATTTTGAATGTCATTGATGTTGAAAGTTTTGTTGTGCTTTGCAACATGATGTTTAAAATTTCAATCACCTAAAACATGATTTTAGTAATCATGGTAACCCTACATGATTACATAGGCCAAGGGAATAACATCATCCTGCCTCTTTCCACAAGTAACACACTGAAATATATGTTTGGCCTAATACTCACCTGTTAACGTAACCATGAAGTAACATTCTGAGTATTTTTCTGAGCTTTTATCTTTCATAAAGACGTATTGATTATTGGATACTCTAGCGCAATATTTAAGAAGATGAAACTGGGAATTAACATGGCAAATAACAATTTACAACCAGTACATCCCCATCAAATCAACCCTGCATCTCCCCCAATATGCAAGAGGTAACACATTTGCTGAAACCGATTATAAACTGCTCACAAAAAGTATCGAAACACTTAGAAATGATCCAATATATAACGGCTCGAAAGGGTATGCATTAATCGAAGCAAATAACCAAGTGCATAATTTTGTTCTGCGTATTTTGACACCTCGATCGATGAGATACGATGTTGCGGAGCGGAGTTATTGTCATTTCAATGATCGTGGGTCCAGTTTCAAAAGTGACACTCATCCTATAGAAAGAGGTTTGCATTACTGTTTAGAATGATCAGATTCGTGCTTTTCAATATGGCATTTCAGAAGAGATATGCCAATTAAAACATATTGGGTACATTCTTAAACATAATATAAACAATGTATTGTGATAACCAAATGTCATAGTTTGTATTTAGATTCATTATGAATTAAACTAAAAAAAAGTGATGTTTTGAAGAACTTGTTTATGAATTAAAGTATAACATTTGTTTCTCAATTCATGTTAAATATAAACACATTAGGCCTTAAAAAAAAGTTTGATTGGCCTAACCCGACCGACCCTAAATACATCGCCGACCCTGATTTTTTTTTTTTTTTTGAGGGAGGAAAAAACTAAAATAACAATAAATATTTTTAAAAATGTAAAAAGATAAAATAAAGAAAATACAAATTGAACGAAGTATTTTATTTTATACTTTGTTCAATTTTTATACTTTACAAAGATTCTGACTGTTGGTTTTTATTTTCGGCTATTTTAAGTCCCCAAAGCAGGTGATTTAAAAATTTTAAAAATTTAAAAAATATAAAAAAATCCCGACCGACCTACCCTATTTGTTTTTGTCATGTTATAGGCCAATCAAACACCTTTTTTTTTAGGCCTTACCATGAACTTTGTTATCATAATACATTTTCTATATGCCCAAGAATGTACTCAATAGGTTTTAATTGTCATATCTCTTCTGAAATGCCAACAATATAGCGATATAAATGTATATTCAGTTTAGAAATCTATCACGTTCTGTATGTCGGTAGCCATCCAATGCTAAAGTGCGTTCAGGTTATTTAAAAAGTGTAATAAACGTTTGGATAACACTGGATTCAAATAGCGCGCTTACTCAAATAATAAGGTGGTGCTACAAATTAAACTGAATGATGATAATCGATTGGCGATTGACTAAACAATATCTGCATCGGACCTTGTGCACAGTGATGATTAGCTGTAGTACCGTGATTCTTATCTCTAGTATATTAGTCTCAGGTCCAAGAACGTCCAACTTACCAACGAATTGCATATGGGCCTGTCAAATCATAGCATATCGCCTGAACGTATGACGACGTATACACAAAATAACTCGAAAATTGTCAGAGTCCAAGAACGTCCAACTTCCCAACGAATTGCAATATTTTGGTTTTTATCAATGTCGGATAGGTATTTTCAGCCGACGTACATCAACGTATACCAACATACGAATAACGTACCTCTAAGGCGAGGCGTCGAATTATATGCTCAATATGATTGTCACACTCGCAATCGGAACACCCAATGCATTGAGAAAGTAACAGAACTATTTTGAGAAACCAAACTCGTTCCTCCATCAATTTCAAACTATATCTACGTTTGGAATACGCAATCATTTGAGTGTATGAAAGTCACCCACTCAATCGATTTATAAACTCGACTCGAGTGTCCCTATAATAAATTGGTCAATCTATTGACTGAGACACAAAGCCGCTGTTTGTCGCCGTGACCCTTTTAAGTGCTTCAATCAATAATCGATACTGGCCCTGATAATTCCTTGCTGTGTCGAAAGTATAAATCAACTTTATTTTCACAACGATTAAAACATTTATATTAATTGATATGGTTAAAAGTTTGTAGAAATATAATGTTAAGATTCATTAGGAAAAACTAATGTAATTAGATTCCGTCAACGGACGAAAACAAGCGTATGTAGGATTTCCAAATGTGAAGATACTTGATTGACACATTCTCGAAGAAACGATTTCCTATATCAAATGTTGTCGTACATGTATAACGTTTCAGACTTTTTGTAAATGTTTGCCCGTTTTGAATGATGCGTTGAACGCGCTAAATCGTGTCAGAATCTCAAAACATAGATTTTTGAATTAGGATAATTCCTTGCTGTGTCGAAAGTATAAATCAACTTTATTTTCACAACGATTAAAACATTTATATTAATTGATATGGTTAAAAGTTTGTAGAAATATAATGTTAAGATTCATTAGGAAAAACTAATGTAATTAGATTCCGTCAACGGACGAAAACAAGCGTATGTAGGATGTCCAAATGTGAAGACACTTGATTGACACATTCTCGAAGAAACGATTTCCTATATCAAATGTTGTCGTACATGTATAACGTTTCAGACTTTTTGTAAATGTTTGCCCGTTTTGAATGATGCGTTGAACGCGCTAAACCGTGTCAGAATCTCAAAACATAGATTTTTGAATATATAGCTAGCACTTCAGGGATGTCATTAATAGTGTTAAATTTTAAAACTAATTCTATTTGTAGTCGTGTCAATCTCTCAAACATGCCCAAATTTAGGTGTTTTTTTAGTAAAAGAGTACTTGTTTGAACTTTGACCTCTAATTTCTCAAAGACGATGATACTTATACAATTGTTTTTTTGTTATTTAAAACCGTAAATATGTTTTTAAGATGATCTAGAAATGTGAAGACAACTGATTATATATTACGCATTCCGTAGCAAATTTTGTTGTACAACGTTTCACTACTTTTTAAAAATGTTTTCCCGTTTTGAATGATGCGTTGAACGCGCTAAATCGTGTCAGAATCTCAAAACATAGATTTTTGAATTCAAGTTACGTTCTAGCCTTAAGATTACTTTGAAGTTTAATATGAGGTAACATATATATAGCTAGCACTTCAGGGATGTCATTCATAGTGTTATATTTTAAAAGTAATTATATTTGTAGTCGTGTCAATCTCTCAAACATGCCCAAATTTAGTATTTTTTTTAGTAAAAGAGTACTTGTTTGAACTTTGACCTCTAATTTCTGAAAGACGATGATACTTATACAATTTCTTTTTGTTATTTTAAATTATAAATATGTTTTTAAGATAATCTAGAAATGTGAAGACAATTGATTATATATTAAACACTTTTCCGTATCAAATTGTGTTGTACAACGTTTCACTAGTTTTTGAAAATGTTTGCCCGTTTTGAATGATGCGTTGAACGCGCTAAATCGTGTCAGAATCTCAAAACGTAATATTTGTAATTCAAGTTACATTTTAGCCTTCAAATACTTTGAAGTTTAATATGAGGTCAAACATAGTTCTTATAGTAACATTTTGAAAGTTGAATTTAAAGTAACTTAACACTTTCCACGCGGCAGGCGTCTGCAGACGACATTCCAAAATGTCTTAGAATGTTTCAAAAATGTCAAAATTATTGATTTAATTACTATATTTGAAATGACCATGAGAAATGCATTGAAATAATTACAAACATGCCTAGTATTGGTTCAGTAATCCTTGAGATAGACTTTAGAAATTGGGAAAGATTTGTGAAAAATCTGTTTTTTATATGGTATAACTAATAGCCGCGTGGATGGAAAGTGTTAACACTTTCCACGCGGCAATTAGTTTTACCATAATACAAAATATATTTTTCAGAAACCTTTTCCAATTTTCAAAGTGTATCACAAGGATTACTGAACCAATACTAGGCATGTTGTACTTATGACAATGCATTTCTCATGGGGAATCCAAATATAATAATGAAATTATATAAATTTAAAATATTTGAAACAATTTTTGAAATTTTGTAATGACATCTGCAGACGACTGCCGCGTGGAAAGGGTTCATACACTACACTACAGTAATAGTTAACACTTTCCACGCGGCTATGATACTAGTATTAGTTTTACCATAATACTAAGTAGATTTTCAGAAACCTTTTCCAATTTTCAAAATGTATCACAAGGATTACTGAACCAATACTAGGCATGTTGTACTTATGACAATGCATTTCTCATGAGGATTCCAAATATGATAATGACATTATATAAATTAGACATTTTTGAAACAATTTGTGAAATTTTGTATGACCTGCAGACGACTGCCGCGTGGAAAGTGTTCATACACTACACTACAGTAATAGTTAACACTTTCCACGCGGCTATTAGTTTTACCATAATACAAAATAGATTTTCAGAAACCTTTTCCAATTTTCAAAATGTATCGCAAGGATTACTGAACCACTACTAGGCATGTTGTACTTATGACAATGCATTTCTCATGGGGATTCCAAATATGATAATGAAATTATATAAATTCAACATTTTTGTGAAACAATTTGTGAAATTTTGTAATGACATCTGCAGACGACTACCGCGTGGAAAGTGTTAAAACACTACACTACAGTAATGATAATGATCTATATCAATTATTATATTGAACCATATTTCATATGCATTGGAACACCGTAATGTTATGTTTTATTTTATTGGTATAATAAATGCTCATTACGTGAGCGCTACTGAAATGTATGTTTAAAAATCCAAAACATTATTATATGGTAAACGTATATCAATCTTCAGGGCCAAAGGGATACCTTTCATAGATTTTTGGTTTTAAATTAAGGTTTTATCTAAATATAAGTAATTATTTATGTAAATAAATTATACTGTTATAAGTTTAGGCCTCTAATTTAACAAAGGCTGTGATATGTTTACAATATATTTGTAAATTGCAAATATGTTTTTATTAAAATGTCCAAATTTTAAAGACAACTAATTTTATTACGCCTCAGTCACACTTTTCAAAAAAAAAAGCCTATGGCAACTGGGAGATGGCAATCAATAATCAATTACAAGGTAGGGTTTATGACCTATCGACAACAATAGCTAGTATATGCTCGTCAAGTGGCTATTAAATCAGCCACTTCACACGGCGTAACACTTGAATCCACAATATTGGGTATGTTAGATTTTACTATGGTCAGTGTCTGTGGTTGTGTTAGCTACAACATTGAGTGGATCTCCCAGACACATTGCGAAAGTGAACTTGAGAATGTGATTGGGTAGGTTAGCTCACTATTGGGCATTAGTTTCGACGCCACGCCTAACGTGTATGTCAACGTATGTCTAACGTACCACGAACGTACCGGGAACTTATGCAGAACGTATTAAGTACACGTTGAGTACACCGAGACATTTTGAACATGCTCAATAATCTTTCGCGGGGTCGACGTGTTCCAAATTGTCACAGCGTATAACAGCGTGCTCTTAACGTAAACGACGTATCCCCAACTTACCCCTAACTTATACTATCAGCGTACACCAACGTACACCAACGTATTTCCGATATTTTCGCATACGTTGGCAATGTTCAGGCGATACGCCATGGTGTGACAGGGCCTTAATTTACAATGGTATGGCCGTAAGATCAAAGCGTGATCGCCCAATGCTAAATTTCATAACGACAATATGAGCGTGTTTCTACTGGGAGACGTAACGGTAATTACCATTAAGTTGCCCAGTAGACACTGCCAGATAACGGTAATAAACGCTACGTTTTGTAACCGCAAAAACATTCACAAACAGGTTTGTTAACGGTAACTAACGCTAACTTTCCCGTAGAAACAGCCACCCGTTAAATCTTAACGTTAAGTTCTGTGACCCGGATGTATACACGTTGGATTTCACGCATTGTGAGGCAGTCTTTTTCAGGTGGGGCGGCATTTTTGGGTATAACAAAAGGTTAAATGTCGTGGCCCATCGATTAGGATCAATAGCGGTGACTTTTCGCGAGTAGAAACGGGGGGATTAAAAACTTAGCGTTAAAACTTTGCAGTGCCCCAGTAGAAACACGCTCTATTATTGGGTAGCTACACAGGCTGTGAATATTTCATAACAGCGATCTATTTCAATGAACTCGTTTTACCATGTCCTCCATCCAATCTGGGTATGGTTTTTATAATGTCGAATCCCGCAGCCGGCGGGGTCGGTTATGCGGCTTGCAAGATTTTGCCCATTCACCCACTTAAAATGGTTTTATCCTCAATTCCACCCGGGCTTCATTAAGTCTCCAGAATAATTGCTTTCCTCTAAGTAGTTTTTGTATTCTTTTTTACTCATTTTCAGTCTGCCAAAGAGAGGGCGTACGAGGATTATCTGACAGGACATGGTGATAAGATATTCCATTTCTCCATCCATGAGAACAAGTACCAACTCAACTTCGAAACCATGCAGCAACAAAATGTCCATTACAAGACACAGAGGAGTGTGTGCAGAAGACCAAAGTTTCAGACTATGTCTGATCGCATGCAGCTTGTAAGGTACTGTATCATCATCAAGGTATTTCTCATATCGGTATCAACCCGGAGAAATACATTTCTGAAATCAATGTAACTTAATATTTATGAAATATACTAGCAGCGCACCCTCGCTACACTCGGGTCCCCGCTTTACAATGTTCACAGTAAAATACAAGCCAGGCAACAGTACGTACCGGTATTCTGATGTACAGGGTGACCCAAAAAAATGTTAACACTCCGGGCACATAAGATATCTTAAAAGGACAGAAACACACGGGTCTAATCTTGATGTATTATGAAAGCTGAGTAAATAAGCTTTCATTTGCATTTTATTGCGTTCCAATTGGTTATTTAGAACGGGAGATATGCTTCAGCAAACTTGAGGAAGCAAAATCGGCTTGGTCCAATTTGCATTAATTACAACTATTTTATCACTTTTATCGTATCGTTTCGGAAAACGACGACATCTAATAAAAAATCGCTCTGAGTAATTCAAGATGTACTTATCATGCTTATTGGTAATACATGTAGTAAATTTGAACACAATTGGACAAACCGTTACCGTCAAAAGGTGCGCGCAAAAAATGCTTTTAAAATCCAAGATGGCCGCCGTTACCATGGCAACGGTGTCCGTGACGTAATTTTTTTTCGCTTAAAATGAAAAGTCTTGCCCAAATACATCTTCTGACCAAAGTTCAAGTGTATAGGTTAAGTACTTTGAAAAATAGCATTTTCATGTTCAGTCTCCCCTTAAAAGCTTTACTTTCAAAAATATGGCAAAATGTTTACTGAGTTTTTGGGACTTTTAAGGTCATTTTCAAGGGAAAGTAAGAAAAATGAAAGAAAAAAAGCCCAACCGACCGACCCTGTCTGAGAGGTACGTTTGCCCATACCACAGGATATCTGTTTTTCGTTGCACTACTAGCATTAGTGTAATTGTTGATTAAAATGTTGTTGCTGTTGTTGAAAGAAAACCCAGCCAATGATGGGCATTAATAGCATAACCATTGGATTTGAATTTCAAGGATAAGAGGGTATGGGAGGCCAGAGGAGGGGTCACAAAATATTGTGACAGCTCAGCAGAAATGACAACCCTCTCATATTTCAAATATTTTAACTTTCCAACTAAGCAAAGGGAATCCAAGGAAGGGAGGACGTCAATGCAAGTGGACACAAGACACACCTAGTGCAATAACGAACAACAACCAAGAACCACCTGACGAAAATCAGCAGCGGGAATTGTGCGTTGAATACGTCAAAGAGGGTCATTGTCGAAATGGCAAAGACTGCCCTCAACTTCATGTATCCAGGCTATCGGTTCAATGGCAGATGCGCCGCAATAACACTAGTAGCTGGGGACATCTGGATCAGACGAGTAACAGAACTGTAGAGGCTTTATATGGTGATCCTAAGGTCAGCAGAATCATGTTTACACAAAGGTAGGAATTCAATCAATCTATGACATCCAGGCGACAAAGCGATAGTCATATTGACCAAACTTTCATACACACACGCACGCACCCATAGAGCTGTCGGTTCGTGTAATGACTAAGGCATCGCCTCCTATAAGCTTTTTTGTTTGTTTTAAAATACTACGAAAGTATTCAACAACCACCACAAAAAAATGCACAAAAGTGACTGTGGGGAACTCTTGGAATTAGGGTTTAAAGTTGGGTGTGTTTATTGCGTTTTTAGAAATATTGACACGATGGCTTTCCATGAAAATGATGACGTGCTGTGTCTACACTTTGACTACGAGCTGTGTGTACATAAAATTCTTAATTCAAAATACACATCGAAGAGCATGTTCCACGATGTAGGAGTTAATTTGAGCGGGCACTCACATTACTATTTATCGATGGGATGTGCGTTGCATAATACATCTCACGCCTCTGTTCAGATCCGTAGGTTCTACTTTTACACCTCATAACTGCGACCCCAGTTGAGCCTCAAACGTCGAGTTTTGAGTTCAATTTCGGATGGGTTTTTTGCCTATCGTTTTGATAAATTAAAACCCGTTTAAAATTAAAGGGGGGGGGGGGTGGGTTTGCGTCGTTTAAAAGTAGTTTAAAATGTTATGTTACCTTTTATCCATGATTATTTATAATAGTATAGCAGAGACAGGTCTACTCATGATCGATCAGTAACATCCAAACCTGGGTGAGGGGCTAGTGTCAAATCAAATTACGGATAATTTTAACCGTGTCGGAACCCCGGTGGTTTCAGTCAACATTGACTTTGGGTACACATGATTGTTCCAAAAAGGGGGGGGGGGGTCAAAGTGACATTTATGTCTGCGATTTCCTTAAATTAGAGGTGTTTTTGAAGTTATTTCCCCAAATTAGAGGTGTTTTTTAAAGCTTTATGTCCGCGATTCCTAAAACTAAGGGGTCATTTTGGATGCTATTTCCGCGATATATCAACAATAAGGGGTGTTTTTTGGAGAGGCTATGTCCGCGAAGAAATAAAATGAGTATTGTGTCCTATCAAATTGTCCCGAGAATAGGAAAAATTGTTATTTTGAACCAGATGTGTCCTCGTTTTTGCGCAAATAGGGGGGGGGGGGGGGGGGGACTATATACAAAATGTCCTTGAAATGGTGAAAAGGGGGGCTATTTTCAGTCCTGTCAGTCAAAATGCCCGCGTTTTGTGCGAAAAGGGGGTCAAATTAGCAAAAATTGTCCGCGAAACGCCGTCAAATAGGGGGGTATTTCAAGATCCTGGAACGATCATGTGTTTACCCCTCTGAAGACGAAGAGCAGAGAACACCGGGTACGTATAATGAAAATAAATTGTATTCACTGACAACTCAAACAAGAGAACAGATCTGTTAATATTGGGTCAGTCAACGTTCTTAATGAGTCCTTTTATTATTTTTCAATTTAACTATCGATTGAGAATTCCGGAAAATGAATCGGTGGTTATTTTATTTATTTAAACTAATTTCGTACGGGTATAATCAACTTAGTTTGAAACTGTCTTACGGATACCTTTTAATCAAATGATTTATCATTTGCAGGAATTTTGTCTTTGCTGCTGTCTTTTAAAAAAGAGACGATATTATGTCTATAATTTCAACAATATCAACCTGCTTTAAAGCAAATAACGTGCAATTATCATTTCAATTAAAATCTGACAACTTGCAATACAGAACATGTGAATCCTATTTGATATCCTTTGATTAATGATGATGCAGCGTTGCCGAGCTAAAGGTATGATTTTACGGTGTTTAAGTAATGTAATACTCTTTTTTATAATTTTCATTAGATTTTTTACCTTGGACGTTTTCATATTTAATCTAAAATAGTGCGATAATGGTTTGTCGATTGTATTGTATTAGGCCCTATGTCAAATTGAGAACAGAAAATAACCTAACTTTACCATTTCTCAACAACGGTTATTGACATGACATAATATATAACTAATTTTGTTAACATGTTTGGTTGCTATTTTCTGTGTGTGATAAATTCCCATGAATTGCTCAGACAATAAGCGTTGAATAGATGACAGATATTCATACTTAAAATGTAGTTTTCAATACGTTCTCTTATGCACAAACACACACCTAATTAATATCAAATCAAATTAAATCAAATTTATTTACTCCCACCTACAAGACGAAGGGTCACATCACTTGTACCACATCTAATGTCATTTACCTCTTATCATGTAGAGTGTGTGGAGTCCAGTATGTTGGTGAGACCAAAAACTCACTGAAGAAGCGCTTCTATGGACACAGATCGACGGTCAACACCAACAAGCCACCTGTCGGACACCACTTTAACCTTCCCAACCACACTATGTCTGACATGATCTTACAGGGCATTGAATCTTTAGGTAGCCGTTCAGAAGTGGTACGTCTCAGTAGAGAGACACTATGGATGAAGCGTCTTCTCACCATTCAGCCCCATGGCCTAAACATCCAGGAAGGGAACGATTAGACTCAAGCCACCCCCCCCCCCCCCCACCTCCTCCATTTGTATCTGTGCAACCTATCACTTGTATTTTTTACCCATTTGTTTTTTTCCACTTTTTCTTCACTTTATTTTTTATTTTCCTATTTTTTACTTCTTGTTATGTGTGACACTATGTTTTCATTTCCGACATTGTCTCCTATGCACAGTAATTTTCATTACTCGTTCCAGTGCATTTCCATTATTATCCGTTTACATTTACATATATTTTTATTATTTATTTGTAGTCATCAATCACCATTATAGATTTTACTCGCCATTTTTTATATCCCATTTGCCTTTTACTTTTTAATCTCCCCTTTGTCTATGTCATCCTTTTGTTACATTATCCACTTCATCAATCAGCTGTCAAGTTATTTATACCTTCCCCTATTCATCCATCTGTCACTTTGTCCCCCACTGTGTTACATTTTCCATGTCACTTCCTGCCCTTTGTTCCCATGTCTATATATATGTTAGTGTATGTTGTATTCTGTCATTTTACCTTCGATAAAGATTAGAATCGAAACGTCAGGTCCTCTTATATTTATTACAAATTTATTTGTATGTACAAGTTATCAACACTGTAAAGATTTGCAGTTGTTTCCAAAAAATAAAAACGCCTCATCAACATAAAAATATATTTTAAATTATACACTATACTTGAACAATGTTGTATTATGAAACATTTATTTATTGTTGTTAAAAGGATAAACACAAAATAAAACAACACTGTGAACTTATAATAACTGTTTGTTTTAATATACCATATTGCCATTAGATAGGGCTATTTATTTTCAATTGAAACACACTGTATAATATCCAGTATATCAGAACTAACTGGCCAGGCCTAATCCGTATTGAATTGTATTGTGCTCTATTGAGGTAGTATTATCTCTATGAATAGCAAGGCTTGAATATAATTTGATGGCTGATGAACTATTGAGTGTCCCAGCAGAAAAAGGTCTGACTGAAACTTTCAAATATCGTATTTTGGGATTTTCCCCTCGGTCCCAACTTAAACCTCTTATAAAAAGAGTTCCCCAATAGTACATTTGCGTGCATTTTTTTGTGGTGATTATTGAATACTGCCTTAGTATTTTAAAACAAAAAACAGCTTATAGCTTCCGTGTCCGGGTATCACAAAATCGACTGTAATCCCGACTGATCTACCACCCCAAATAATATTTTGCATCCTGGCAATACCCGGCAGTGTTTGAAAGGTTAAGGCTGGCTCACACTATGACGAATAGGGGTCAACGCCAAGCTACGTTAAGCTGCGAATTGCAATTTTGAATTTCCCGCCAATCATCGTGTGTTGCCGTTAGTTGTCGCTGACGAATCCGCTAGCGACCGCAGACGGCCGAAATGATCAGTCGCGTCCGTCGGCAAATTTTCAGCATGTTGAAAATGTTGTGGCGGCAAAATAATCGTTGTGATTCTGTTCAGATTTCGTTGGAGACCGCAACCCTCATTTCCTTGACGTTTCTGTGCTGTGCGAGGCCGTATCTAGTCGTTTTGAGGTCGTCACAATTTCGTTGGTAGTCGTTGTCAACGACCATTGACGACAAAACAACGGCAAGTGACGACACATTGCGGCAAGTAACGAAATTGTAACGACCTTGGTGCGACAATGGCTTGCGAATTTGGGAGGGTGGCGGGTGATGACTGTAATTGATTGCGGGTCGTTTGCGAGTACCTGCGGCATTGCAACGGTGGTCTGCGATGGGTTACGATGGAAACGATGGTCCATGCTTTTAAACTTATTGTGCGATTTTTGACGTTTTTTGACCTCAGTTCGATTTCAATAGACTGTCCGGCACGATGCAATTTTGAAGTTCATATAAAAAGAAAATGTCCCCCTGTTCTTTATCAAAGCTGTTTCATCATCATGGAGGACGGGGCTAGGGTTATGCTGCAATATGCCTTCGCCGCAACCCACCGTCAGCCAATCCGCTGCCAGCAGTCTGACCTCGTTCCTTGTTGCCGGGCTCCGTCGAGACATCGTCACTCGCCTCCCAGACAACGTCCGATTCGTTCTTTGCCATTCGTCCCGCTTGCCGTCGTGTTGTCGCTGAAGGTCGTTCCCACCCGTCAGCGAATCTTGCTTTTCCCGTTTTGCCGCCAACATTTTGTGATTTTCACGTCCGTCGCCCTCCGCGGGTTATCTACCGCTACTATGTGAGCAAGCCTTTAAGATAGACCCGACCATAAGTTTAAATTTAACGTCCTAAAGGTAATAAGAGCAGTAAATGTACCAAAATGTTCCATAATTTCGCATTTGTAGGTTATTTCCTCCACATTTAGGCCCCAAATCTCTAGCTTTTTTTCTTGACTGGTATTATTTTATACGATTTCACCGTTTCCACCAAATTAGAGCTAAAATCACTAATCTTAGAATCTAGGCAGCCTGTCGTACCTAAGATAAATAACATTTGCGCGTAGTGGAAACAAAACATGACATAAATTGCCCGCTTAGGAGCGCTATTAATTCGGTCTGGTAAACCTATTGTTATCAATTACTACGAGAGGATTGCCCAGTGCGCGTGTACAACCAGGCAATCATATTTAAATTCGGGGCGTGTACGAGCGGTACTACTTGCTAACTGCATGGGTGAGTTTCCATTATAATACAGCCGGTTGGTTGCACACGAGAATTAGGTCATAGCAACCAGCTTTGATGGAAGGCGAATATTTAAATTTGGTGCCGGTTTTTAGGGCACCAATTTACATGAATTTATAGCGCTGCTAAGCGGGCCTTGTAGCATATTTAAATGTGCAGTCAATCCCACAAAAGTGAGTGTTTATTCTAATTAAATGCAGAAGATATTCAATAAAAGCAATGATTTGAATGAACCAGTTTGCTCTAATTATGGTGAAATAAAGTAATGATGAACTTGACTTAACCACAAAAAGCAATAGGGAACTTATTTGGTGGTGTGGGACCAGATTTTGAATACTTTTAGAACCCTTGAAAGGGGTGTGGACCATCACAATATGAAATTTATCAAGCGCTGTAACTTTTGAACAATTAATATGTCATTATGGTTCCGTTTCGTTTCCTGTATGCTTTCCAACTTTCTTGACCACGGCTTTGATGCTTTATCCACGGTAATAAATTATCCCTTCCTACACCATTGATTTATTTCACACCACATGTGTCTTGCCAGCGTGCTTGCTACCGTTTACAACGCTGTCCTAAGCATGGCTCAAGGCTCTTTAGTCTGGGTGTTACTTTGGAAAAATGTTGTTATGTAAAGAAATTCCAACTTTTAACTTCAATTTGTCATAGAAACTATTGCTATATCATATTTTGTAAAACTAAAAGTTCAAATTTCAACAACAAAAAATTACATTATATTT
Organism: Ophiura sarsii; assembly: GCA_035610835.1. Lineage (NCBI taxonomy): Eukaryota > Metazoa > Echinodermata > Ophiuroidea > Amphilepidida > Ophiuridae > Ophiura > Ophiura sarsii. Next base: position 57,462,997 of record CM069454.1, read on the forward strand.
TCCGTAGGGCAGATTTTAGTTTAAAAACTAGCCCAAATCTGGCTGAAAGTCACTATGTTTGCGAAGTCATGTGGCAAGACTGCAGCGCCTGCTGTGCTTGCTACCAGTTCCACCGCTGCCACACTCAAGGTCCCCAGCATGCGGTCAATGGTGTTGGATAGATGTAATTCTTGGGTAAATACTAGCGTCATGGCCAGTTCAGCCTGTTAAACTTGGGCTCAAACTTTACAGGCAGCTGGAATGTAATGTGAATATAAAAGTATACATTTTTGAAAGGAAATGACTCGGAAAATCCATTTTTGGTATCAAATGTCACCAAAAATTATGTTTTTTTTAACTTTTGACCACATAATAACTTTTCGGGTTAAACATTTGCGGAAATGGTATAAAATTCAGTTGTTGGTAAAAAACGCTGAAATTGCACCAAATTCCCTAAGAAACTTTTTTGTTGTTTTGAATATGATCTATTTTTTGAATTATTGACCAAAAAGTTCCAAAAATATGATTTTCATGCTTTTGGAGGTAAAAAATCACATTTGTTGGTCTATAATTCAGAAAATAAATAAGATATTAAAAAATTAAAAAAGAGGATTCCTAGGGAATTTCTTGAGGATTGTAATAAAACTAGTATGACAATTTTAGTTATCATTTCCAAACCTAAAATGTGTCAAAAAACGTATTTTTTATAATTTTCTTCAAAATGGTCAATTTCATGATCATGGTTGGATTCATTGAACCCTTGAACCTTTTTCATTGAACCCTTTTTTGATTTTTTTTGTAATACTTTTATATAAATTAAATGAATAATGAAGAAGTTACGGCAATTTTACGGAGGTTCCACACCCCTCTTAATGCATTATGGATGTACCCGCATCTACAAAACCAACCCTTTTTACATGTGTATGCTCGTCTTTGTGGAATTCTGCAATGACTCCGGTTCCTCACTTTTTTGCTCCAAGTCCACCTATTTGGGCCATATAGAGGGACGTGATGCGGACTGCAATCTTGGAAACAAATCCTTGGAATGCTTTACACGTTTCGATCATTATGTGCAGAATTAGTTTGGTGATCTTTAAATGATGTTTATTTTCTTAAACTGTGAATGGGACATTTAATACAACAATTTTCCCTTGCCCACACCATCGATCAATGTTGGACACCTTGAACAACTGCTGAAGAAATTAACATTCCTCAGCATTGCATGGGGAGGGGTGATAGTTTACCGTTGTTAACGAGTGAGCGTTCCATGACCCTTTTTTCCAGGATTGTATGTAGGTCAGAGGTTACTATACTAGTGTTTGCGTATATCAAGGACACTCTAATTATATATCCTGTGTGTATCACACTTTCACCTTGCAGCGACGACTATGGAGATTACACGCACAAACAGTTGTTGGAGGATTTAACAGTTTCCAGATTTTGCATCGGAAATGACATTATTCGACGTCTCAGTACTATGCCAACAGTGCAATGTCGATCCGCCGGGTTGAAACCGTTCTGTATTGATTGGCTGTGGTATTGGCAAGATGGGAATGGAACATGGATACAGTATGCTCAGAAGGTAATTTGTACAGGTTGTCCCAGAATTATTTAACTTACTGTGTTTGATAACAACTAGACAACAATTAGACTGAATCGATCTCATCACAATCGGAAATACAACGATTAAGTCGAACCAATACATCAAAAAAGATTACATCCTTGCGAAACGTGACTGTGGCATGCCTTGCCATGGAGACGTCGGAATTGATAAATTTGGCATGCTCCCTGTGTAACGATATTGCCTAACCATGATATCGCCCTTATTGTGTATAAAAGATATGATCATACACAGTGTGATTACAACATGTCAGAACATAGTAAAACAATTCGTTCCAGAGTGTGTGTTACTATTTAATAGATGTTATAGCATCTTCCAGCACTACCCCTGGCAAAGTGGACTAAAACAAGGGCACTACCTTTAATAGTATCATTATAAACATATATGCCGACACGACATTTTTAAATTTTGAAAACAAGGAACATTGTGCATAGTAGGTAAGCAGGGGTCTGGCGGAAAGCCCCCAGAAAGTTTTGGACAAAATCGAGGGTTCATACCTTTTGACCACCCCTTTTTGAGTTTCAACACTTTTTGACCACCCCCTCCACTATAGCATAGATTTTCAAGCAAACATTAATTTACATGGCATATAACATCGTAAAATTGTTTATCATCACTGCACCGCACAGCAGCTTCAGCGTTTATCCCATAATACTACAAAATATATTATATAGATAGGGGATTTTCTTTTGTTCAGATACGGTTAAAAACAGCAATATAAACTGCTCACAAAAAGTTAGGAAACTTTTTTTAATCAAGTATATTTTTATTATTTATTACCCTCTTTGTATCTGTTATATATCAATGGAAAGCTGAAGTGTTCCTCTTCAAAAATATACCACATTCGCAATGATTACATGTTGCTGAACTTGGCCACATGAATGAGAATGAGGCAAAGTCACAAATCAAATGTGCCAAAATTACCGTTATCTGTGCTAAACAGTCAATAGGTAATGATCAATAATCAAACTGGTCAAGTGGTCATGCTTGAGAAACATGAATGGTTTACACAAAGATTTGCACCAGTGAGCACAACACACACAAGTTAACCCTCATCTCTTTAGAAAACCATTATTTGGGTATTTGCAAGACTGGGGACAACAATGACTCCAGGTGAAAGGTCATGAAGGTAAGTGATGAAAGGTTTGGCCTACAACTTGTACATTTTTCTGAGACACGGTAAACGTTTTGCAGTTTCAATATGCCGCTTTTAACAGATTTGGAGGGAGCCCCCATGCCATTACCTATCACAGATAACGGTAATTTTGGCACATTTGATTTGTGACTCCACCTCATTCCTATTCATGTGGCCAAGTCCAGCAACATGTCATCATTGCACATTTGGCATCATTTTAAAGAAGAACACTTCAGCTTTCCATTGATATGCAACATAATACAAGAGGGTAATCAATAATAAAACTATACTTGATTAAAAAAAGTTTCCTAACTTTGTGTGAGCAGTTTATAATGATATATGGTTGGTTGAGGAATTGAACCCGTGATTCCTCCGTGGAAGCGCTAGAGCGTGGCCACTATGCTACACTAGCATCACTAGACTGATTTGGCATAGTCGTTGATAAAGATATATTTAGTATGGAGTGATTCAAGCATCACATTTCGTATGCGTTGATGATCCCCATACTTATTTCAAAATTAAAACAATGAAGCGATTAGCATTTTAAACAATGAAAAATAAAATTGTTCATTAGGACTCCGTGTACAATTACGTGACCTCGTTTTCGCGCTGATTTCATTAGACTGATGCAAAGTCTTCTATAACTGTATATTGTACCGAACTATTAAAGGAGGTGTCCGGCAAGCACAACATTGTGCATTATATGTTAGAAAAAGAATTATCGAGCCCAAATTACGTAGTTATATAGAAAAAAACATCATACTTATCATAAAAATGAATAAAAACTGCGTCATCTCACAACATGCAATTTTTAAAATTCGCGGCAATCGAAAGTCCCGGCAATGAAGTCATAGTTATACAATGCACTTGCGTAAATTTGAGAGATGGTGCAGTTTTTATTCTTTTTCATGATAGGTAAGATGCTTTGTTCTACATAACTACACGATTTGGGCTCGATAATTCTTTTACTAACATATAATGCACAATGTTGTGCTTGCCGGACACTTTCTTTAAAAGAGTAAGACTAATTGCCTCTTTTGGATTACGCACAGAAATAGCCATACATTATACACTAAGTTTTAAGCGGGCCACTGCAACGTAGTCTAAATTTAACCAGATTGACCGCACGGTTCTTTAGGGCGTATCAGCCCGTATCAGTGGGACTTTCAAAAAGAGTGTCCCCTCCTTAGTAATTCCTCTATGATAGTGACAATAGTGTGGCCGTAAGATCAAAGCGTGATTGCTCAATGCTATTTATTATGACGATATGATTGTGTAGCTTACACAGGTTGTAAATAATTCATTACAGCATAGTGAGCTCATTTTACATACTCCCATCTTTGTATGATTTTTATAATGTGCTGGTGGGTGACCCTGTTCGAATCCCGCAGCCGACGGTTCGGTTTTGCCCACAAAATGTTGCCTACCCACCCACTTTAACTTGGTTTTATCCTCAATTCCACCCTGGAGTTTTAGGGTTAGGGATTCATTAAGTCTGCAATAGTAAGAATCAATGTCTAACACCTAAGCATTGTATTCTTTTTCTACTAATTTTCAGTCTGCCAAAGACACCACAAGTGATGTAGATGGGGACACCATAGAGAGGGCATATGAGGATTATCTGACAGGACATGGTGATAATATGTTCCCATTCTCCACCCATGAGAACAAGTACCAACTCAACTTTGAAACCATGCAGCAACAGAATGTCCATTCCAAGGTACAAAGGAATGTTCGCAGAAGGCCAAAGTTTCAGACTATGGCTGATCGCATGCAGCTTGTAAGGTACTGTATCATCATCAAGGTATCTCTCATATCGGTATCAACCCAGACAACTAAGTATACATTTCTGAAATCAATGTGACAATAGTATTTATGTAATATTAGCGGGCATCCATGCATTGTGCGGGACCCACTAGAATATTATAGAGGGAGGTGAGTAATCCAAACGTATGAAAATATATAAAATATTAGGAATATGTTCTTACATTACCCAAGGTGCTCTTGATATGACGGTTTGCCCTTAATATATACATCCTGTGCCTACCTTTTTAGGCCTTTATATGTGCTCTTAAACTATTCAGATACCTATAGCCAGATGTTACTAATCCCGATATACTCCTCGTGTCCGTAATAAACCAGGTACGTACCCTCAATAACCCAAATATCACAGGTGCCCTTAATAATCCATGTATACACGTGCCTTCAATATTCAAGGTAGGTATACCTTTTGTATTTTTAATGTTCGAGATATCCAGGTACCCGTAGACCTTTCCCATATGATCTGAAAATCAGGTACCCCTTGTCCCATGAAATCCAGGCACCATAAGCCCTATAGAGACCTTCCGTGTTTGGGATTTGCATGATTAGCGGCCATCTTATTGCCGATCAACTAATAGCCTACTACTTAGGGGTCATTCACCAGATTGAATTGAATGGGGAGATAATTAAGGGGTTCGAATGGTGTTGCAAACTTTTTTGTGATACCTCCAAGATGGCCGCTAATCCCAAACACGAAGGTCTGTATTACCTCTAATCCAGATACCACAGATACCCTAAAAAGAAAGTGCCCAGCAGCAATCACAACATTGTGCTTTATAAAGTGCTCAACAAAAGAAAGTCGTACACTTTGTTTAGGTCATTTAAAGTAACTTTCGATTGTTTCTTTACCAAACAGGCTAGATAGACATTTAGATGAATCTTTTAGGCACATTTTGATACCAAACATAACATCAAAGATCAACCATAATTAGCACAATTTATAGGAAATTAGTCACTTTTCAAAAGTCACATTTTCAATACACTACGCGGAAGAAAACACCAATTGTTAACAAGCACATAATGCCCTTTATGTTCGGAATCAAATATCCCGCTCACTAAGTGTACGTCCAGCGCAGGGTAGTGTACACGACTGCACAGTGTGATCGATTGCCCGCCGGTCAATCCTGGTTAATAACAGTGTCACACACGGGGTGAACCTCGCACACACCCCTTTTCCTCCCGTGTAGTAATTGAAAATGTGACTTTTGAAAAGTGACTAATTTTCTTTAAATGACGCTAATCATAGTTTCTCTTTGTTGCTAGGTGTTATGTTTGGTATCAAAATGTGCCTAAAAGATTCATCCACATGTCTATCTAGCCTGTTCGGTAAAGAAACAATAAAAAGTTACTTTAATTGATCTAAACAAAGTGTACGACTTTCTTTTGTTGAGCACTTTATGTTAGAAAAGGATTATGAAGCCCAAATCGTGTAGTTATACAACAAAACATCATACTTTAACATAAAAACGAATTAAAATTGCCATCTCTCAACATGCCATTTTTAGAACTCGGGGGAGTTATCGAAAGTCCCTATTTCAATGACGTCATGGTTATTGGTGCTCAAGTTATATTATTTTTCTAACTTTCCTCTTTTTACACCAGGCATCAGAAATCCCAAGATAGTTCTAATATGGAAATATTTCCGAAAACCTGGGTTATGAAAGGCATGCTTACAAGCTCGGAGCCCAAGTTGATCCATCTCCACTCAGAGGAGGAGGAATACTTAACAGTGGAGAAGATGTTCCTAGAAACCATGGACGATGTGAACATACTGGCCATAAAACGTGTACAGAATGTGGAATTGTGGGAAGATTTGTATAGGTCAGTATCGCAACCTTCTGACTCATTGGCCATTTTAAATATATACACCTGGAAAAAAGTATCGCACATTTTTGTTGTTGCTCATAAGTTCAGCATATACAAAGAGTTCACCGATTTTTAAAAAATTAAACCTAGGTCCACACTTCCGCAATATTGCTTTTGTCATTTGAACTTATTTTAGAATTTGACGTACTTTGACCTTTGACCTCATAATCGTTGGGCGTCAAAAGGGAGTTTTTCATGTTTGAGGACAATCAGGCAACTTTTGAAATTTGACCACAGATGATCATTGACCTTAGAAGACTTGAATGTGTTACCAAGGATTACAACTATCGAGATTAATAATCGGGCCTCTCAATATCGCGTTATACCCAAACTTGTTTCATGCATGTTTTGGACAAAAACATGCATTTTCCCGTTGGCCTTGAAAAACATTACATCGATTACGTCACAAACTCAAATGTGGCCCTTTTATTGCATAACATTTTGCTAAACAGCTTGCGCAAACAAATGATCCTTAATATCACACCATGATGGCAAAAGTTGCAGTTTTCAACAAAAAAACAGCGGTGAGATACTTTTTTCCAGGTGTATATATATATACATAGTGTCCCAAAAACCTGGCTCTAAAAACTGGAGTGCTTATTACTAGTAATGTAGGAAGCATAACTGCTCAATATTTAGGGACAGAAAAGTAACTATATCTGAAATTAATTGGTGAAATTATAAGACCATTCGGATGTTAGGTTTTTGAAACAAAGCTTTGAATACAGCGTGGCTAGATCCCATTTCCCCCGATGTTGGTCATGAACCGTCCATGCGTTGCATTTGCGCATCGTACTGACTTAATTCATACTCAGGAAATTCGTTATAAGGGTGATTAAAAAGAATAAGGCCAAAAAGGGTGGTGGCATTGCATTTTTGGGGACGAAACATCAATCCATCTCTCTCTTTTAACTCAACAACCAAATGTGGTAGAGCTATGGTTGAGGTGTCATTTGAAAACCTGTTTATCTAGCTACATTGTGTGAATAAATCAGGTTTTTCTATAACTGTTTGGCTGAGATATGATTGATTATATTGTGAAAGTCAGGGGTGGGAGTGGTGGTGGCGGTGGCGCTGTGTAGAATCTCTATGGGGAACATAGAAAATGTTCCCAATTCTACGTTCAATTTACAATAACTCCTCATCCCTGTATGGTACAAACATGATTTTGCTCTCATTTTATAGATTATCTTATATTCTATATAAGATTCTGTTCCAACAAGTGTGACAACTATTATGTAACAATTGTAATCATGAATCGATTGCATTGTCCTTGGCTTTCTCCCTATTCGCTACACAGTGAACTTGCCCTAATTCATCGGTTTTACATACATGACTATAACAAGAAAAAAAGGTATTCAACCGACGATAGCAAATTAAACATTTTTGGAAAGCTCTCAAAAAGGGAATTCAAAATTGCCAATTAAATAAGGCTAGGGTGCATACCCCAACAAATATACTTGTAAACTCTAATAAATATGAAAATCAAACGTTTGTGCTCATTTACTTCCCGATATAGTATATTTTAACAAGTTACCATTGACAACCATTATGTTCTGATGGATAATTGCACGATGAACTAATATGCACAGTTTAAGTATAATGACCGTGATAGGTATTATTATTGAGCTTTGATCAAAATATGAAGAAAAAAAACACATTCTTAATCATAACATGTTACCATTAGGACCTATCTAAATTACAATAGCATAATTATTTGGATTCCTTGTGAGATTACCGTTCAAAAATATATACTTTTTATGGGGTAGAACAAGTAGTTATTGCAATATGCTAATTCGAATTTCAGCTAGTGTAAACTGTAACAATCTGGACATGCATAAGAAGGGTGACGAGCTCAAAACACATGGCCATAAATACCTTTTCTAATGCTGAATATTGACCCAAAATACCTGTAATTTAAACCTTTGTTACCAAACAAAAGTTATTTCGGAGAATATAAACACCATACAAGGAAAACCATTCAAGACATCCTCTGATTTCATCCAAACCTGTGATTATCCAAATCGAGAAATAGGAAATACACAGGTTTGCTGACGAGATGTTCAAAATGGGTTCGCGCAGACGATAATCCCATATTTCGATTTTAATATATCTGGGTAGTCAAACTAATATTGCGGCTTTTCGAATAGTGATGACATGGTCTTCGCCCAAAATATTCCTCATAATAGCTACATTTCTGTTTGTGGCTGTTTGTTATTTTTAACACTTTCCACGCGGCAGGCGGCTGCTGCAGACGACATTCCAACATTTCACAAAATGTTCAAAAAATATTAAGATTATTGAATATCATTACTATACTTGGAATCACCATGAGAAATGCATTGAAATAAGTACAAACATGCCTGATATTGGTTCAGTTATCCTTGAGATAGACTTTGAAAGTTGGGAAAGGTTTCTGAAAAATCTATTTGGTATAATATGGTAAAACTAATATAGCCAGGCGTGGAAAGTGTTAAAGATCGCATAGTAAAGCATTCATACGGGATCATACGTACGACAACTACACATATTTCATGATCTTTTTTGTGAGTAAACAAAAACTCTTACACAGATCTTAAAATAACACTTACATAGCTCCACATGAAGTCTGATTCCAAACATATAATGAGGTAGTCTGGATGACAGCGGTCGTATAAATGAGCTCCATAGAATTGTATTGCGAAATATCATCACAACTAATGGAAATTATGCGCAAGGCCTTTAATAACCATGTTAACATTCCTGTAATGCATGTAATGTTGCTATGGAGATAGGACGGGATACTGCATTGACTGAGGTCCGTGGTCTTTGACCACAGCTATATCTAGTAATTTCTGTTTTGTTTTTGATTTTTGACTTCAATCACAGAAAAAGAGAAAAGATGAAAAGAAAGAGTAAACATGTGCTAGAAAAACAACTATGGCACGGCACAAAGCGAGACAGCTCAGAGGCGATATGTCGGCAAAACTTTGATTTCCGTATCAGCGGCTCTAACGTGGGGACTTTCTATGGTCAAGGCAGCTATTTCCATTGTAAGTCAAGCTACTCCAACTCATACACCGAGCTAGAAAACAACGTTCGCAGGATGTTCCTCGTTCGAGTCCTGGTAGGATCGTACATCACAGGTACTTCTGATATGAAGCGCCCTCCGCCAAAAGATCCGTACAAACCACTCGGGGATCTTCATGATTCGTGCGTCGATGACGACAACCATCCATCGATCTTTGTTATATTTGAGACAAGTCAGGTCTACCCGGAGTATCTTATCGAGTACAACAATTCATCGGATCGTGTAGCATCTATTGCACCCCAAGCAGCTTTTCACTCGGTTCCCAAAATGACTTCCCGTCAATCCAGTTCACACTCCTCAAATATGCACACAACTACTACATCTCACTCTCTATCACGTCGAAGATCGATTGCCTATGCACCCGATTCACACTTTGCAAACGCTCTCGCGACTCCCCATGGAGTCTCTATGAGTATACCACGTCCAAGATCGATTGCCTATGCATCCGATTCAGATGTTTTCGCGGCTCCTCAAGGAGGCTCTGTCAGTAGACACTCCACTGTCCAATTTGGTTCAACTCTCTCGAATTTGTCCGATTCTCCATCGCCTTGCAGCTATGCAAATGATCATGGGCGTAACCAGGATGCTTGTTATCCGGGGGGCACGAAATTGGCGTGGGGTCCAAGGGCGGAGCCCCGGCGTGGGTGGCATGACCCACTTGGAGCTGTAGATTTTCAACCATTTTAAACACGCCCGTTGGAATTATATTTTGGATGGGTGCTTACATTTGTAAGTCTTAGTCAATACGGCGTGGGGTCGAGGGGCCCGCTTAAGTGCCCATGGTTCCAGGGGCGAAGCCGTTGGCAGGGGTTGAGAGGTTGAAGCTGTTGGGTTTTGGCATGTTTAAATGGCTTAGAAGCTCTCCTTGCTATGACTATTTACATTGTAATAAACTTGGTTCAGGGACACAAAAAACCAGAGACACTAATATTAATAAAGCCCAACAACTTTAATCTCACAGAATCGTTGGCATCCCTCCCCTCCCCCACCGGGTACGCGATCAGACAGGCACAGAGAGAGTCATATAAACACTCAGACACCGTAGCCGTGTGCAGGAAGGAAGCTGTTGACTCGTGATATGGCTATAATATATATAATCTGGTATGCGGCGCCGAGCGGCCCGTTTCGCGGCATGTGGTTCTAGGCCCACTTAAGGGCCCAAGATAAATGTTTTCATTGTCGAGTCCTATTGTTATTGTTTCATAAAGTTGAAACCTGTAGGAAAAATGCTTAACTTAAAAGGTTCAGAAAACGTTTGCCGCTTGGTTGGCATCCTCCATTGTCATAGGGGACATACACAGGACATGAGTTTTAATGTCAGGCAACAGGCCCTGCACGAATGTATGGCACATTTGTGCGATATCCTGTCCGTATGTGTGAACAGTTTCACGCGGCCTTTGGCGACGGTCCCTTGGCCGCTGCCTCATTTGGAATCAAACTGGTCCTGCATCGCGCCTACGAAGGCTTCATAGTCATTTAGCACATCATCCTCATCTGCAAGCGATGTCAACCACACTACTGCCAAGCTCTCTAACAGTGCTTTTAGACAGGTTAGCGTACCTTGAGAACTGGTTTAACCACGAGTGTATACATCTTCGTGAGGGTGTCGATTGAATTTGGAGGGTCTCAAGGAATTTGACTGTTCATGATGGATATTATTATTAACGTGTGTGGCTGTCATAGCACTAGCAGCATTCAATGCCTGGCGAAAAACATGCACTAGGTCTTCCATGACCATGATGACTCTATACCGGGATTCTATCGGTTTAGCTATTCAGCCTATTCTTACCACGGATCCTCCACCATATGTCGCGAATTACACGATGAAATGATATGTTGAGAGATTATAATTTCGGTAATTGGTGAGATGCTATGTTTATTCATGCCATCTTGAATCTCCAACTCTAACTTTTAGTCATGGGCGAATCGGAAGTTACTGGCTCTGACGAACGGACTATTTTCAATCTATAATTTGCCATTGGGAGATATCATTCGACTGAATTATCACCGCTACGCAGATGATACGCAGATGTATTTGTCTGTAAAACCTGTGCAAGCAAATGTTGACTCTGCGCTTCACAGAATTGAAAGCTATGGATGAATACCAATTTTCTGAAGTTAAACGACTCAAAGACAGAATTCATGATCCTCGGATCCAAACAACAAATCGCAAAGGTCAATATTCAACATGTTAGAGTGGGTGAATCTTATGTAGTGCCAGCTGCAAATGTACGCAACTTTGTGGGGTCATGTTTGATTCAAATCTAACAATGGACTGCCATATGTGACAGCAGTACCGGGCTGCTTTCTGCTCAATACGCAATATTGGCAGAATCCGTCAACATCTAACAAGGGATGCAGAAAACCATCATTCACGCATTTGTAACATCCAGACTTGACTCCAATAACTCACTTCTATATGGACAATATCACAACTCTCTCGCCTTCAACGATTGCAGAATATAGCCGCCCGGATTATTACATACGTATACTAAGAGAAACAGATCATATAACTTCTGTATTAGCGGACCTACACTGGCTTCCAATTGAACAGAGACTGAAATACAAGATATGCCTTATTATTTTCAAGATCTTGCATGATGCAGCTCCTTCTTATTTAACAGAACTTGTTCAACCATATGTGCCAGGGCATCGCGGGCTACGCTCTTCAAAACAAGGTCTTCTTCAGGAAACATTGGCTATACATCAGTGGGGACAGCGAAGTTTTCAAGTCGCAGCACCAGAACTATGGAATAGCTTGCCTAAATATGTGAAACTGTCAAACTCTGTACATATTTTTAAGAAAAACTTGAACTTTTTGTACTCTGAAGCATTTGCTTGATGTGACTCTCCTCATCTTTGTTCCTATACGACGTGTTTATGTTATTTTGGTCTGATTTTGGTTGTTATGCAGAGAAGCGCCATGAGCGTCGCTTGCGGCGGATACCGGCGCTTTATAAATTACCATTATTATTTATTATTGTGAGGGCATTATCACACTTAACGGTGACGTCAAACGACGATGGCCACGCGAATCCTAAATTTTGAATTCGTATTGGAATATTAAACACGTAATCGCGAATGTTAATCTTATCAATTTGAAAAATTCGTCATAATTAGAAGATTTTGTTTCCAATCCAAAACAGTTAGAGTTGGCTAACAACTCCATTGTAAATGCTATTTTTAAAATTATTTCATCGTTAACCGGACGATGACTGTTAAAAATATTTCAGAATGGTGGGTGCACTCACTCCCGTAACGATGAAATCGCGTGGCCATCGTCGTCTGGGTGACATAACTCATATCGGTGACATAACTCATCTCACCACAATACAATATAGATCAGTCAGCCTATCCCTTTTCTTCCCTCCATGCCCCGCTCTTGAACTTATTATTGGACATACACTGTACATTTTTCAAAAATCTTAACATCTTAGGGGTGCTGCCATGGGAGGGCTCTCCTGCACATATTTCTTTGAATTAAGAAATTTTCTACTCGAATTTTTGTATTCGTTTTATATCATATTTTAAGGAAAATCGTTCATAAGTCCATGATCCTCCTTGTCAAATTAACCAACGGTGCCAATCTTAACCCGACACAACCGACAATGACCCCCTTTGGCTAAGCCACTAGGTTGTTTATTTTGGTTTTAAATGCGCTTATGACATGATATTCCTTGACATGCGCGCCTTGAAATTGGATAGAATTAAGTATTCCCCGATACAGTTAAAAAGGGTGGTAATTTTTCGTGCGGTAAAGTGAATGGGGTGAAATATTGTGCATTTTTTACCCCAAAATGAGTGAATAAACAATTTTTGATTCACAACACACACCGGTAAACTTTTACCGTGGCAGATGAGTGACGGTTTCCCCGGCAACGGGGTAAAAGCAACCATGATGACACCGCGCGCGGCATTTATTGCCAAAATGATGTGCGAAACTTGACTATACGAACGACACATGCTGCAATGATGGCGTCGAAGACGGTCACGGTGTTCCTGATGGAAAACGACATGAGCTTTTTATTGCCATTATTTCAAGGTATGTGTTTCTATTGATATCCTAAATATGTCATTATCAAATTTAAAGGTGTACGCTGACTCAAAAACATATACAGGCTGGTAAAGCACGGTACATGACGATAAAAAAATGACCTGCATGCATGCATTGCATGTGTTTATAAAAGTTTAAGCTTACTTCAATCAAACATATGAACAATGTACTTGGTTGGTATCCTCCGTATAGTACTCAGACCGTTTGGAAGTTTTCACATGATGCATGCAATAATTTGATAATCAGGGCAGTAAGACACTTTTTTCAAAGGGGGGGCGTTTTCCCAAAAAAATCACGGAAGATTTTTTTGAGTCAAATATGCGCGCGTAGCGCGCGAAAATTTTCCAATTTGCACCTATTTTTTGCACGATCGAGGTACATTTTGGCTCTAAACAAGATTGTAGCAAAGAATATTGCATTTTGGGAAGAAAAATGCGCGCGTAGCGCGCGAATTTTTTTCATCTGTGTACAAATTTTCCGGGGAAGATTTTCAAAGGGGGGCGATCGCCACCATCGCCCCCCTTCCTACGGGCCTGATAATGACATATTTAGGATATCAATAGAAACACATACCTTGAAATAATGGCAATAAAAAGCTCATGTGTAACGTTGAAAGAAACATGTTCAGAATAAAGGCTTTTGCAAAAATTGAATAAATGTATTCAGTGATGTTCATTTCATTGTGATGTGTAATTTATTTCCTGCAGGTTTCATCATGTTTACACAAAATTGTGTAAATATCTACAACAAATGTACACAAACAGTTGTAAAAATATTACACAACTCTATGGGGTAAGAATATTTAACCCCATTTATGTGTAAAATAATACACAATTGAGGGGTAAAACTACTACCGCTGTTGAATTTGGTAAAGTTTACCCCATTCAGCGGTTCTGGGGAAACATGCGAGCAATTGTGTAAAAGTTACCCCATTTCGGTAAAATGTTACTCCGAACTGGTGTAAATTTGTTACTCCCCTTTGCTGTATAAAGCTTACTCCAGTGACGACCATGTTTCCCCAGAACCGCTGAGATGCGTAATATTTTACACCATACTGGGTAATTATTTTTTACAGTGGAATGACTTTAGTAGTGCTAAGGTACCTGCTCCTGAAAACATGCGCGTGTAGCGCGTGGAATTATTTCATTCCAATTGATTCCATTCGAACTTTCCCCCAATTTTTTTTCTCGGCACCTAATCCAGGTTTTGTATTCATATTTGGTTATTGTAAACTGAAAACTGGGTAAAATAAACAAAAACTAGTCGTGACTAATACTATAGCGCCGGTATAGTAGTCGCGACTTATACATGTATATGGTCGAATCCAACGAAAAGTGTACACGGCTAGATTTTTAGGGTCCAGTTGCAAAATGCTTCGATCTCTTTTTCCTTTTCCCCACTCAAAGTCAACATATCAAGCTTGGATGGAAAAAAGTGCCATCACTAATCTCTCCAATTGACCACGTGGCGGAATGATGAAGTTGAAGGTACACTTCTCAATGTTACCTACAAATACAAGTACCATATTTTGATTAAGTGATGATTATTCCACCTATTTACATATTGCATTCAAATTTGTGATTGTATTGTATTCAGAAGATGCTAATGCTGATAGAAAGTGGACATATTTGTACAGGTACTCATCTTTTTTTACATTTTAGATTCACACAGTTAGGTAGCATTTTCAGGCTCTCAATACTTTGAAACATGAGGTTGAGTCACTTTGTATACTTTCACCAAGATGATTTTAATGAACATTTGTTTTCATGTACCTCAAAGAGGGGGAATGACCCTTTCTGGAAAATTTAGAATTTTGAGCATGCGCCAGAAACTTAAGTACATAGAGGAATGTGGACATTTTGTATTCGTAGGTAACAGTTAATGTATAAGTAGGTATAAGAGAAGTAAAACTGTAATAAATTAATGTTTTATTTAATTTACGCGGCATTTTGGGGGTGAAATGATCATGCAGGGTTGTTAACAATATTTGTTTTTAAATAAACATGTTAAAACATGTTTAAATCCTAATATTATGGACATATTCCCCAATAGTTTACTTTAAATAGATACTAGAATATTAATTTAATGTTGAAAAAATATACAATATCTAACTCTCAGTTGTGATTTTGAATAGGTTTATTAAGAACAAAATATCAGGCAACAATTTTAAGCATTCTTATACGAGAAAAACATGTTAAGACTTAAAAAGCACGGTAGCTAATATTGCAATAATCAAAGTATTCGTAGGTAACACATTTGTTCTCAACTTTAAATTCGTTGACTAAGAACTGTTGGATTCTTTGATTTTACATATGTTTAAGAGGAAAAATTGTACTCGACGTAGTTTTTATGCCCTGAATCGCGTGTGAGGTGAATGTCGTACAGCAAAATAAAAAGGTGTCTTGCTTGACGTTACAAGTTGATAATATAAGAATGTGCGCTCAGCACTGCTTTTACAAAACAATCAGAATTACGTAATATTCAACATTTGAATAATAAGCAAGATTAACCAAATAAACATTAAAATTATATAAAACTATGTTCCTATAAATTTCTAAGATATAAAAGAAAACATCATAAACATCAAAAAACTCACTAGGCCTATACTGTTAGTATTATTGATCATCTAATTTGGTTAAGGAATGTTGATTAAAATTAATTTACACATGATAATTACGGCAGAAAATGTTTTATTATGCTAACGTATCTGATCATCCAATTTTGTAAGTGTCTTTCTTGCTTGACTTTCAGTTATTAAGAATGTGCGTTTAACTTCTACAAAACAGTCAGAAGTGTGTAATATTTAACATCTGATACAAGGCAAGATGATGACAACATACATATCGTACTGGGTTAAAATTTCGTAAAGGTATAGTTAAACAATCAATTAACTCGCTAGTATAATATTCTTACTCATCTCATTTGGTAAAAAGCATGTTCATCATTCAAACTAAACATAATGAAATATTAAGCATATAGAAACATTTAAGTAAGATACCTCTGATCATTCAGCCTTGTAATCTCTACTTAACAAGTTTAGTGGATCTTGTTGTATTTTTTGTGTAGTTAGTTCTTCATCTCTCTCTTGTCACGAGGATGAATATCTAGTAGAACAGAATTACTCTTTGTTTATTATATGACATTTTAGAATATTAAGAATGAACGTTTCAGTTTCCGTGTGAATCCAAAGTATTGGATCGAATCAACTATTGAACATTTCCTCGAGCCATCATTAATTAGAAAGCAAGCGGTTTTATTTTAGCAAACAGTTTGATTTGCCTGTAATTCATAATCTTGAACGTCAGGTTATTTGTTTTAAGCAATAAAACAACTGGTTGTCTTCCTTAATTTGTTCTAAATGAAGGAGGCAAGTGAGTCTTCTAGCAGTTATCATTTTGAATAGCTGTTTTAAACACGAAAGCCAGATCGCTTTTTAATTCATTTAATATATACTTTGAAATAATTTCATATCAGACCTTATATTATATATATAAGTTTAATATGAGCCGAACATGTTCAAAGTCTAGAATATTCAAATGTCGTGCATTTCAGTCCACAGCGCGCGGAATAAAGCACATACAACTTACAGCAAGACATCCAGTTGTCAGATTAGAATTAAAATATAATTTCCTAGTTTGGAATTTGTATCATTCTAAAAGTCGTACATAGTAAGTTTTTATCGAGTTTCAACCGGAGGCAGATTCCGTTTGACATAGAATCACCAATATGAAATATTTTGTCAGATGTAGACAAAATAGGAATTTTATGTTTAAAAATTTAATGTTGTTTGATTTAAAAACACTAATCTAATAGGTTTCGCCACGACAGAGATATTGTCGGGCATGTGCCTTTCATTGTGATTTTCTTTTAAATCAACCACTGCTTAGTTCAATTTCACTGATTAATGAATGTCGGAAGCATTATTCATGAACAATTCTTGATTTGAGACTGAAATCAGTTAGGCCTACCCTTGATTACCTCCCACCTTTAAAAAAAAGGGAAAATGTTTTACTAAATTTCTTGTTCACATAAAATACGTTTCGGTGACATTACACAACCTGCCCGAGCAAAAATGAAGCAAGTTATTTTATATTTGTGACACATGAATTCCATTTTCAAATACAACTACAATAATGGCCAATATTATGTACCTCAGTAGTCACTTCTCTGCAATTACAGAGGAAGTTGGTTAACTACGTATACATCATATCGACAAGCTGGTTTAAAACAATATTACGCTCCAAACGATATTATTCCCGTCTTATACATTCCTGCTAAATATTTACATAATATAAGGTGCGAATGAAAGCGAAAAACAATACAGGAATTGTACCATGCTCATTAACTAATATATAGGTTACCTACGAATACAAAATGGAATAAGAGAAAATTGATTATGAAGCCAAAATTTCATGGATATTATGACTAAATGTACCCATTTTAAGACGATCAACGTGTAATCTATGTATATAAATAACATTCATTCACTCTAACTCCAACAAAAAATATGTTCTCGGCAAAACCAGTGTGATTACACCATGCATTTTATTTAAATTACCACCTCCTATTTTCATTTAATAAGGGAATATTAATTTTTTCCCTCCAAATATAAATATAATAATATATCCAGTCAGATTGTATGACTGCGCACTGCTTGTATGTAAAATAAAATCATTTAGGGCCAATATGCACCGTGTATATTATTGAATGTTGCCTACATATACATGTTACCTCCGAATACAACATGAAGTCAATGCACGAGAAGCTGTTACTGATTATTTATATAAACATTAATCACCCCCATTGCGATTTAAATCAACTGTCAGAGGATGTCTTTGCGTGAATAACATAAACAACTGCACTAGAAGTAACAAGATTGAGACATAGGGAGGCTATATTCAATCAACTTTTAAGACAACAACAAATTATTGATGCACTTGTACGCAAACTACAGAATTTTGTGAAAAGTTACTTACAAAAGCTGAAAGATTGATGCAAAACTTCTCTGTGGCTTGCCAAACGCAGCGCACATTTCTACTTTATTCCAGTCGATACAAGTATGTAACAACAGAGGGAATAACCCACAATCGTTATTTGTATTTGAAGGTAAAAGTTCATATTTCAAATTTGCCTACGAATACAGCCTTTTATTGCTGATATTTCAAAAAATGTTGCCTTCAAAATGATAAAACTTGGCACACATGTACATTGTATCACACTTCGCTTATTCTATAGATATCATTCACTAATCTGTGTTTATATTAAAATGGTAGTGTTTTAAATAGGTATTCGGAGGTAATGCATTTTTTTTACCAAACCGATCGTTTCCGCTTTTAAAATTTCTAACAGCTTTATCAAAAAATCGACTTGAATGTGGACAATGCATTTAAGTATTTAACATATTTAGGTATCCTTACAGCACAAATTACACTACCTCAGGCGAATTCTTCCCCGAAAGTGAGATTTAACAAAACATGTATTGGTAGGTAACGTGAAAACTTACCACAGCCAAAAAAATCACAACAATTCAGGGGATTGATCAAAAGTAACACAAATTACAAGAGGCATTCGTGAGATATCCACCAATCAAACAGGTAAAATTATTTCCGCTTAAGCTCGTTTTCATCTAAACGGTTATATGTCTAAAATAAAACCTTAACAACTATTTTGTAAAAAGGGTGAAAATAGCAGGTTTATTGCTCGCGTACGCCCAATTGTGCATAGAAGTTAGTCATATTATATATGGCGCGAAGCGTCTCATCGAGGCGGATGCGTATAACACAAAAATAAAATAGTCAAGATATAGATTATTTTATTATAGGCCTGAACATCACGTGTACACTTTTCGTTGGATTCGACCATATATGTATATTAAATAGCGACCTTGTGCAGGCCTTGCTGCATACATAATCATAAATGGTAATTTATGTCAATGTAAAATGTGAATGAGATTAATGAGAAGAAATAAACTACACAAACAACGTGTAGAAACAGTGAAAGATGGTGGATGTTACAATCTATTAAGTGCGGATAGGTTTGCGCTGGAATATAGGCAGCACCCTAGTTGATGCGATCTGATTATGATAATTCGCCCGTGGCAGCGAAATTACAGCTCTTTGAACCTCTGGAAAAGGCTTTACATTAATAAAGATTATTATTATTATTTATTATTTATTATAACTAAAAAAAAAAAAACTTTGCTTTTTAAAATGAATAATATAGGCCTAATGTATAAACACCCAAAATACAACAATTTTTTGTTTGTTAATACAGCCTATATTTATTTTTTTAAGTCTGAAATACTTTTCCATGATATAAATGCTGAACAAGTATGTGCAATAAGTAATAATACTACAATTTAGAGGGGTGTTATCCCATTTTACATGAAGTTTTTCAAGCACTGTAACTTTTGAACTATTAATGGGTTGTATATAAAAGATACATATTGGAAAGAAAATAGTCGGAGAATTCTTTTTTGGTATCGAATCTCATTAAAAAAAATCAGACTTAACAAGAAGAGTCTGAAAAAAGACAAACAGTGCTCAGAAGGTGTAAATTTGAATTAAGAGGAATAGTGGTGAAAGGGGTTATCAGTCACACCCGGGGTATTTGTCACATAGGATAATTATGTGAGTATTGCTTCAATGGCCCATACCTAAAGAAAAATGATTCATTCTGCATTAGCAGGTTGTTAAGGGAACAACTTTCATTCTACATTTTGGAAAGTATTGTATCTGGCACCAAAAGTATTGATTAGTGGGAACACGTGAATTTGAATGGGTCACCCACGTTAAAGGCTTTGTGGCTGCAATTCCAGGGAAATGTGAACAGAATAAATGAATTGAAAGGCATTATGTGCAGATGTGTATTGTATTGCTTGTTAGTTGCTGGTGTTGAGTAGGCCTACACACAAATACTACTGTAACTGTATAAAGGTTGTAAACTATATAAAGTTAAAATGTACATCGTCTTAATATGATATGATATAATTATGGTCATTATGAGTATTATTATTTTACAAATGGTCTAACAGGTTCTCAAGAAATGTTAGCGTTGAACAGAGACACACTTTACAATGGAAATTTAGGAAAGATGGTGGTCTGCATCTTGACGCGTACGGAATGTGGACTAACCCGATGGTGCCATGCTTCGAGATTAAGACATACTTTGAGATTCAGACATGCTTTAAAATATGCTGATTGCATGAGTACTTATTTGGAGCAGTAATACTATTGAATGGAAGAAACACATGTAGTAGAATGTTGTTGTAGTAGGAACACAAAGTTGTTGGTATCAACACTTATTTACAATATAGAATGTAGGTTGGATATAATGTAATACACTGAGAATTACTGTTATCTTGTTGACCCGTGTTTGTTATTTAGAATACAGGGTCGGTCAAATTATTCAGTTCCCGATTTCACCAATTTTTTAAACCAGTTAAAATGCAAAAATGAATATATTCAATGTGTTGCCTAGCAAGATAGCATTATTAGCTATAACCTTAATTTTATTTCTTTTAAATTGGTTATTCGGAACAGGAGATATGGAAATGTTCCCAACTTTTGTGAAATTAAATCTGTTCAAACTTAAGGAACCCCTATGGATAAGGCGCGTATTTACAGCACTTATAATAGGAAAATAGTTTCTATTGTCTTTCCGTTTTTGTTTTCTAATATGGCTATGTTTTTGAATAGGCCTAGTTCAAAAACATGTTCGAGTAACAAAGAAATCTTTTGCAAGATGCAATTGATGATTGTTTCAAAAAACTTGATCAACATGATTCGATACCATTTAGCAGAGAATATTTATTTTATCTAGCTACATATTAAAGACAAGAAGTATTCTGCAAGTCCAACCGAGCTTCTGTTTACAGTTTCCAAATGTTCAGAGGATTCCGTCAACATGATTCATAAGACATTTAATGATTATGGAAGTGTTTTGGTCAATCTATCAAATGTTTTATTTATACCATTCCAACAGTTATACAGTATGTTGTGTTATATGAATAGCTCATTAGTGCAGTAGTGTTAAATCCACCAACTTGGAACACTTTGAATTTCGCGCTCTTTTTTTCTCATGTGTTGTAGTTCTTGCATGGAATATGGTATTGTCTTAAAAACATCACCAAGTATGAAACAGTATGCCTACTCTTATAAACAATGATGAAATTGACCAAGTATTTTTCCTGTTTATTTTAAAACGGGACCTGAATATTTTGAATCACCCTGTATAACTTATTAGTAACACCAACAGTCCTTGAAGAGGATTCCAATCTTTCCATACAGGCTTAAGCATGGTGACAAATAATTGGACATTAAAGTGCTCCAGTTTATTCTAAAACAATCAACCTGAGTCTTATAAGTGTAGTTTTATTGGCCGTCCGAAAATTGTTAATACATAAAACCAGAAAAGTTAGCGGATCAATGTAGTGCTGTAATCCCAGTGGAAATGCTCTAGCCCTAATGAAACGCGACAATTTCTCAAGAGGTGAACCGCTATCTATACCAAATATAAGTTACATTTAGTTTTACAAGCAGGAAACGATACCCTAAACAGTTTCTAGCAAAGAAGTTAAAAACTTGAACTAGATTCCATTTGAATAGTTTTAAAATACCTCTAGACTATATAATAATATATACAGTTCAAGTTCAACAGTTGAAGATCATTTGTCAACACAACCAAATTAAAACCAATTGGTAATTTACTGCCCACCGAGAATTAGGACATTTGGAGCCATTTCGATGGTTTAGAGTAACAAAGGCATATCTGCAATAGGTGCCATTTGTGAGATTGTGTTTTCACAAGGGCACAACTTAAAGTACCTCTTATATATAACATTTGGCAGCTATAGATATTGCCAATTCACATAAGCGAGATGTAAGTGCAATGCAAAATGTCCTATCTGCTATTGCTGACATGTGTTACTTTTTGTTTGTATCAAGGGGTTTGCTATTACAGACTACCACACGTGATAACATCTGGCAGCTGTTGCAGATGGACCCTTGTTGCACTAAACCCCCTATATTGTTACCAATACCAGTTATGTAAACTGCTGTGATTGGCTGACAGAGTGTATGTGTTACTAGAATTGACTCATCGGGGGAACCAACTAAAACAAAGCTTACTCAACATTTGGCTGGCCTGATCTCACACTATTCTTTTTACAGGGTTCCAAATGCAGGCACTGATCCATTATGTGACCTTGCTAAGTTGATCTCTGCAACGAGCGTAATGAACATGTACCACTACAGGTTTGTTTCATTATGACCAAGTGGTTTCAAACAGTGCGCCAAGCGCACTGAAAAATATATATTGTGATTTATTCTGTAGTCTACCGGGTGATGCCATATCATTAGTGTTGCCATTGCTGAATATACAGGGTGAATCAAAAAAATGAGGACTCTGTTTCATGGATTTTTTTTTCTCTTTAAAAAAACCCCACAGGACCATGACCAATTTACTGTCAGTGCAAAGCCCAATTAATATAATGATAATATTCTGAAAATCTGGGATTAGTGCAATAAAAAAAAACACGCTAGCATGATACGCGTAAACCATATCATTTGTACAATGGGATTTACACATTCAAACCAGACAATGACATGGCTTACATTTACTTGGCATTGTTAAATATTTTAAATCATCTATATCAATAACAATAGCAATGATTAGTTTGGTATTCCACTTAATTCTGGCACAAATCATTAATAGCTACATAAAACCACAAATTTGATGCATGAATGTTCTGTGCAATGTTCAATATTGCTCAGTGTTCTCATGAGAAAGCCTCAGCATGTAGAAAAGTTGAGGTTTGAAAGCACCAATCATGTTGATAGTGTGTTTATACCAATCATTGACAGAGAAGGACATTTATACTTAGAAATTGGACTTGTAAGTCAACTTTAATTTCTGCCACAAGCCTGATAATAATCAGAATAATCTAGCATGATAAGAATACAAATTTCCCTTTTAAATATTTAAATATGTAATCTTTCACTGCCATGTTAATCTACCTTTTAATACTGTGTAAATTACCATTGTACATATTACAAAATGGGGTGACCTGCCTAGTTGGTCACACTTTCGTTGGACTTTACAATGAAATCATATTGGTCATGGTTTAGCAATTTTCATAAGGATTTAAGTGAGAATCCTATTTTTTTTATTCATCCTGTATATATGGCACAGTGATATTAAATTATGAAAGGTGTACCCTGTGAATGAGATTAATGAGAAGAAATACACAACTCAGATGAAAATATATGAAAATATTATATACAAAGCCAAAATACAAAAAACACAGCCAAATCTATTTATTTCTTTTCCATGTTAAAGCTGAAAATTCTGTGCAATAAGCAATAATACCCTTAATTAAACAATATGATACAAATTGGGTATATTGTTAAATTCTAAGCCAAACTATAAAATAGTATTTTATACTTGTTGGATGTTTTTGTTGTTGTTGATATTTCATGAATTTCATGCAAAAAACATCTGCAATCTGTAACACTAATGTTATGTTATCATGCATTATTAATTATTATGTATATGTAAATATGTAAATTTATATGCCGTTTTGAAATGTGAGGAATTAAATAAAGTCTATCTTGCATCTACCAATGAAATCTGCCAAACAATGCAAAGGCGAAGAAAAAACAGGTGTTTTGCTATTAAAAATTAAATTACAAACATGGGTTAAAGATGTAACATGGAAACCTTCATATTTTAATGAGGTCAAAGACCACATACCAAGGTCGAAGTTCATCTTGGGCCAAGTTGTAAAATAGGGGGTGGGGTGGGGGAACTCGAGCCTCATGTTTAAAATGTGTAATCATCCGTGTGAATCCACTCTCAAAATCTGCCCTTAACATTGTTTCTCAAAGAAGAAGGAAAAAGTGACCCTTAAAAAGGATTATAGCTCGTCGAATGATACTCACAGAAAATGATGTACACCTAGCACATGAAGTCCCTGACCAGGTGATTTGAGGTTGGCTAATTCAAAATATATAATTGGTACCAAAAATCTGAGATACACTTTAAATTAGCAAATTTCTTCTCCGCAGTTTGATACCTCATTCAACAAAATCGAATGGATACTTTTAAAGTTCTGTATAGACCTGCATAAGGGATACTATTAATTTTGGGATATGAAAGTCCTATACTAACGTACGTAGCGAAAACGGTCCCTTTTGCATATTTGAATAAATTATGGTAATCGTCCGGAATGCGTCCGTGACCGGCGTTTAACGCGTTTAACAATGTTTAACCAGGTTTAACGTCATTTTTGGTCGGCATAGGTTTGAGGGCGCTGTAGATTTACACAGACGACGGTGGCCACGCGAAACCTAAATTTTGAATTCGTAGTGAATTGCCACCCACAACGGTTTTGGATTAGAAAATTTTTCTTTTAACCTATGATGAATTTTTCAAAAATGATTAGATTAGATCAACATTCGCGATTACATGTTATTCCAATACGAATTCAAAATTTAGGCTTTCACGTGTCCATCGTCGTCTGAATCATGCCTTATCGGTATAGCGCCACCAATTCTATGCCAACCAAATTTTAATTTAAAAGTGGCTTCTGATCAGCAAGCTGAGTGGCACACCCCTGCCTGCATGTTGAACACAGTGAATGGGGTAGAGGAGAAATTCTACAATTAAATCTGATTATCAAACCACGGAAAGAGAAACTGATGCCGTTTTGAAATGAGAGGAATTAAATAAAGTATCTCTTGCATGTACCAATGAAATCTGCCAAACAATGCAAAGGCGAAGAACAAAGAGGGTTTTGCTATTAAAGTTTAAATTACAAACATGGGTTAAAGATGTAACATGGGAACCTTCATAAGTTAATGAGGTCAAAGACCACATACCAATGTCAAAGTTCATCTCGGGAAGTTGTAAAATAGGCTGAACATGTCAAAATACTAAGCCAAAATACAAAAAACACAGCCAAATATATTTATTTTTAAGTCTGAATTAATTTTCCATGTGAAAGCTGAAACATTCTGTGCAATAAGCAATAATACTCTGAATTAAACAATAATGACACAAATTGTGTATTTTGTTAAATTCTATTAAGCCAAAATTATTCATTGTACATTTTGAAGAATCCTTATATCAGGTAATCTAACTATAAAATTGTGTCTTATGCTAGGTCTTTCAAATGATGTTCTTCGATTTTCACTTGCTTCATATATTTGATGTGTTTTGTGTAAATCATATTTAAAACGTGCATGGACGGATCGCACGTAGCATTAACCTTGCATGAATCTATGTTACCATGTACATATTTGTATATATTTCCTTTTTTGTATTATTAAAAATTGTGTAATGTTTTATTGACGCATTAGTCAAGAAGACTTCTGCCACTGTTCCAAAAGTGTATTATATGTCCGAATAAATAAATAAAATAAATAAGTATAAAATTGTACATTTGTTGGGTGTTTTTTTATTTTGTTTTGATATTTCATGAATTTCATGCAACAAAAATCAGCACTCTGTAATACTAATATTATGTAATTTTGCATGATTATGTATATTAAAATATATAATGCTGTTTTGAAATGTGAGGAATTAAAGAAAGTCTCTCTTGCATCTACCAATGAAATCTGCCAAACAATGCAAAGGCAACTTTGAAGATATCGATTTACTCTGATACATGTAGACTTGCTATCTACTGAAGATAGCAACTTACTCTGATATACTTACTTGCTATCTACTGAAGATAGCAATTTAGTCTTATAGATACTTGCTATCTGCTGAAGATAACAATTTAGTCTGATATACTTGCTATCTACTGACGATAGCATATCTACTGAAGATAGCAACTTACCCTAGAGACTTGCTATCTGCTGAAGATAGCAACTTACCCTAGAGACTTGCTATCTGCTGAAGATAGCAACTTATTCTGATAGACTTGCTATCAATTAAAGATAGCAACTTACTCTGATAGACCTGCTATCTGAAGATAGAGACTTGCTATCTGCTGAAGATAGCAACTTATTCTGATAGACTTGCTATCAATTAAAGATAGCAACTTACTCTGATAGACCTGCTATCTGAAGATATCAACTTTCTCTGATAGACCTGCTATCTGAAGATATCAACTTACTCTGATAGACTAACTATTTACTGAAGATAGCAATTTACTCTGATAGACTTGGTATCAATTGAAGATAGCAATAATTTACTTTGATAGACTTGCTATCTACTGAAGATAACAACTTACTCTGATAGACTTGCTATCTACTGAAGATAGCAACTTACTCTGATAGACTTGCAATCTAATGAAGATAACAACTTACTCTGATAGACTTGATATCTACTGATGATAGCAACTAACTCTGATAGACTTGATATCTACTGAAGATAGCAATTTACTCTGATAGACTTAATATCTACTGAAGATAGCAATTTACTCTGATAGACGAGTTAATCATCCCAAAATAAAGAATTATCTCGGGATAATCACATCTTATTTCTGTAAGCAATATAAACTCTAGTATGGCTTCCAAATACAGTACATTACATGTAGTATAACTAGCGGGCATCCGCGCTTCGCGCGGACCCGCTAGAAGATTTCACGGGGAGGTAAGTAAACAAAGCGTAAGCAAATTTGATACAATATCAAGAAAATGTCCTACATGAATAAATAATCCAGACGGGCCCTAAATAATCCGAATATCGCAGGTGCTTTTGATAATCCAGGTATACATGTGCCTTAAAGTAGGTAGGCCTACCTTTGTCTTTCCAGATACCTGGAGGCCTCCCATGTGACCTGAAATGCAGGTACCCGTTGTCCCATTATATCCAGGGACCCCATAGGCCTAAGCCCTACCCCTAATCCAGTTACCACAGGTGCCCTTAATGGCACCGGATACCACATAATCCAGGTACTGCAGTGTGCCGTTATATCGAGATACCCAGGTGCCTTACTGTATCATTCAAGTAACTTGAATTAATCGCGGGTGCCGAAGATAGCGGGCAGTAATAGTCATACCACAATAGGCAGAGGTGAGTAATATCAAAGCGTTATAAATGTTTATATAAATATCAAGAGTATGTCCTTATTTAGGTACCCAGGGCAGGTACCTAAAGTGCCCTTGATATAATGTAAGTGACATGGTACCCTTAATACACCATGCGCCTAGGCCCAATGTGCTCTTAAATAATACATATACCCATGTTCCTAATCCAAGTACTCCACGTGTTCTTAATACACCGGTTGCCCATAGGCCTAGGCCCTACCCCTCATAGATGGCCTTAATAACCCAGATACCGCATTTGCCGGCATTATATCCATACCAATGTACCCGTATTATTTCCAGTTTATAATGGAAAGCGCAGGTATAGGTGCCGAAGCTATAATAGCGGGTGGTAGTCACATCAAAACGTATAAAGATGAGGGTATTGTAAAACAGCAAGAGTATGTCGTTGATACTCCATGTATCCTAGGTGCCCTTAATATAATACTGACATTGGTACCACAGTGCCCTTAATAATCCATATATACCATGTGCTCTTAATAAATCCATGTATGCCATGCATGTATAACACATGGATGGTGCCCTTGATTATTCAGGTACCACCCCATGTACTTTAATAATCAAGATTGTGTATTAGTGATCCAATATAGGACCTCCATGGACTATGTGGTTTATCTTGAATCGAATATTAAGGGCACCCGGGAACTGTGTATGCGGCTATTAGGGCCTACGTGGATTAATAAGGACACCTGAATGGTTATTCAGGTGTATGGTTATTCAGGTGTAGAATACTTAAAATATTCAGAGTATCTGGATTGCCTTAATATCCCCTCCCCCAGTTACCCCCTGTCAGCTCATGTCCCTACTCATTTTGTACCCCCAAATAATACAAAAGTTGTATTTTAATGTCAAAACTGAAAGTAACTTAAAATTAGCTTTAACATGTCTCCCACCCACGATTCTTTTATTGCCCCGCCACCTCCATTTTTCCTCCTTTAAAATGTTGATATGTGTGCCATCCGGGTTTTGTTTGGCCTATTTACTTAAATACATTATTCCTCCAATAGGCATGTAGGGCCTAAACGTATGTAGTCCCTTTGTCATGTTTGTTGTGTTCTAAATAAAGCCTTCCGAAATACTACCTAATACACCCTTAAAATCCAGTTATCACAGGTGGCACACCTGCGCATAGTATATCCAGGTAATTTGAGACTATCTGCGTTTTATAGTGAACCCGTAATCCAGATACCACTGGTGCCCTTACCAATCCAGACACTCTATAATAATCATGATAATATACTATACACGTTCCGTTTATCCAGATGCCCATGTACCCTTATATTCAGATTATCAAGTAAGGGAAGTGCTGGGGAGGAGGAGATGGCTTATGATGGGGCAATACCGCACGTCCCGTTTATCCAGATACCCATGTGGCCTTAGTAAGGCCACCTTACTATATCCATATTATCAATTATCAAGTAAGGGAAGTGCAGGGAAGGGGGCTTAGACCTTAGGGTGTGATGTGACAATCCCGTAATTTACGTGCTATATAAGCCACACGGCGAATAAGCCGTAGCACCTCAAATTAAGATTCAGACCTCATCGTATACAGTAAGCCGCACCGCTGTATAATAAGTCGCACAAAGAAAATGAAAGGGGTGTGTGTGGGAAATGGGTGTGTGTGGTGTGTGTGGGAAATGGGTGTGTGTGTGGGGGTGGGTGGGGGGGGGGGGTCGACCATGATCCACCAGCCCATAGCTTCATGACCATCCATGGGGTTACAACTGCATGAGTGACTCCATCAAATGTATCCTTCAGCCACTTTAAGTCACTTTAAATATGTTATCCTGGATACGGTTTGCGCCTTGCTCCCAGTTTCTTTATTAAAATAAAGGTCTTGGCTTTATGATTAATGTTTTGTTTGTGTCTTGCTCTCGTTACATTTTATTGAACTGTACGGTATGCACCGCGGAGCAACCGTACGGACTGCCTGCTTTCACTGTATGCCCCGTTTACACTGTACAGTTTGCGCCACAAACGCGTACACACTTTGTCTGCGTCATTACGTGTGCGCCGAACCGCGTGCGCCATGTTAAACGCGGTCGCGCAGCAACAACAACGGTTGGCTTGGTACCGCCAGTTTCTTTATCGTCAGCAAACTCCGCGTTCATCTATGTTATTAATGTGAAAGTGTCACTTTAAGATCTGCGTAAGAGTTTTTGTTTACATTTAGAAAATGTCGTAAAATATTGTTATTTGTTGGACGTACAGTCCCGTATAAATGCTTGTTACTATGCGTTCTTTAAGAATAACAAACAGCCGCATATACAGAAATGTAGCTATATCCCTGAAGAAAATATTTTGGGTGAAGACCATATGTCATCACTCATTCCGAAAACCACAATTTGTGTCCGAACAGTAACTACCCGAGTAAAAGAAATTCAACATTTCGGATTTTCACATGTGATCCTTTCTGCGCATGTCTGAAAACGGGAAAAAACGGGCATTGAACTATCTAATTAGCTCGTGTATTAGAGGCGCAATTGCCACGCTTTTTCAGTTCAAGAGGGACGCGAGTGTAAAATTATTATTGAACTATCTAATCAGGCGAGGGACCGAAAATTAGTATATACAACTCGAATGTTTTTGTCACTATGCATTTAGCATACTAGACATGGAATACTGCAATGGTCGAATTCGTTGTTAACAAAGGCGTCATTACCTTGATTTTTTCAAAAAATCGAGGTCTTGTATCTCTGCCGGTTGTTTCCTCTGCTTCTTCTTCTTTCTTGCAACCTTTCTACAAAATGCTTCTTCTCCTACAGTTTACATGCTACAATCACCAGACTTGGTCAGTAGGACCCTCTACTAGACCTTCATTACAGGTCCTCACAGTTTGGGGTCAAAGGTCACAGGGGGGTCACTAGGGGTCAAAACGTGATTTTCACTTAAAACGCATTTCCAATTTAGTGAAATGACCTAGGATCGTCAAAATTGGTCCACATATTCCTTTTGACCGTACGCATTTACAAAAGAACGGTTTTTAAAAATTTAAATCATTTGGGGTCACTTGGGGTCAAAATGTCAATTTTCACTTATTTCATTCAAAATGCTTCTGCTATATCAGGAAATCGTTGATTACTGTCAGAATTGGTCAAAAGATTCCTTGGTTCCTTGCACATATGGGGTCTTCAGCAATTAAAAGTGACTTGTCATGTGGGGTCACTAGAGGCAATTCACTATAAACTGTTAGGATAATGCTTAAATCATTGAGAAGTAACGCGTATCACGACAGGCTGTACAGTAGACAGGAACCAATTTCAGAATTCAGTCCAGAAAAATTCGCCGTTTTTATGTCCCACTCACTTTTTTGGAGACCCCAACATGCATAACACTGTTCAACAGCTAGTTGAGTACCAAATAGTAACCTTTTAATATTTCTGTGAAATCAGGATTTCGGACAATGGAGGATTCTGGCTCTCTCGCTATTATTCATCTTTTCCTCTTTACATTGTTATACGCCCAATGACTGACCTTCGAATTCGTATTTTATATTAAACTGGTTCCCCGCATCAATTACTCCATGCACTCAACTCATTAGATAGCCCGGGGATCATGGGTGCATGGAACCAGCATAGCTTGCTTCGTCCTCTATGTCAGTCTATTTGTACAACTGTTGTACAAATATCAAGAGCATTAATTTATGTGACTCGTACGAATTCTGGGTTCGTAAACATGTAGGTTTTATTTGTACAACAGTTGTACAAATAGACTGACTGTACAGGGAACCACTCAGGGCCATGATAACCGATTTTCAGTCAATTCGGCCGTGAAATCGTCGGGTATATCGTTCGAGTTGGATTGTCTTATCGTCTAGTTTCTTACGTGGGGGCGGTTAACTGTCGAGTACGTAACGGTCGACTTGACCAAACATCGAGTTGACCGGGTACCATTGAGATTCTATCTGCGCAGAATTAAAAAATGTCCATACTGCACCGCCGTTTCCATAGCAACGTAACGAAAGGTCAAAGTTTACACTACATTCAAGCCGACTTGCGACAAAGTGCTATTTACAATGTCATAATGAACTGTGATTCTATTAAGCATATGATTCTTCAAATTTCGGTATTTCAATGATGTTTTTAATGTTCAAGACACAAATAATATAGATCCATGATGTTTCAAGTACATACAAATAAATGTATAGAGCAATTAGTCGTGAAATATGTTCCGAAAAAGTACGCACACAGACAGAAGTCCTTGGATTTCAAGCACGTAAAAGTAAGCTTAATTCATATTTCATATAGGCTGACGTACATGTATCAGATTTCAGAGTGGTATTTGAAATACAAGACCGTATGAATTGATGATGAATTCTACCGAACTGAATTACATTGTACAAATATGGTGCACGTTAAAAGTCACAGATTCCTTCGTAAAGAGTAGAGGATCATCCCGGTCTGTACACACATCCCAAGGAAACTGGGGTCTTGGCGTTCCCTGACTTATGGATTTCGCCGAGTATTGATGTAGATGTTGTTTTGTCAACTCAATGTCGCCATTCCATCATCGTCATCTTCCTATATAGGTCGTCCCGGAGTGACGTCACATGCCGTTGACCACAAACCAAAGTCAAGAGCCTCTTATACCATGTTTACATACACACCCCGACACGGTCCCTAGGGTATGGTGGGGGTATGGTCGAGAAGAGCTTTAATTTAAACTTAATAAAACATCTGTTTTGTTGTCATCGGCAAACGGTAAAAAGTACCCATATGACCGAGCCGACCTATACTGTGCATGAAGCCTCTTGTTGAGTATAGGATGGTGCGGACATACAGGCACTTTGAGCTATTTTTAGCAAATTTGCAACAAGTGTTTCATAAAGCAAAACATTCCATGCACGCGCTCAGTCAAAGCTCAGCGTTACGCACTTGAATCCGCAGTAGGCGCAATGTGCGGTTGCTTAATTGAATTTCACCGGCATGACGTAGGTCCGCCCCGGCCTATACTCGCACAATGTATCCATGGAACCTAGGAATACAAACATGAGCGTACAGACACGGACCGATCCCCTATTCTTTAATACGAAGGAGTCTGTGACCTTTCATTCATTCATTCATATTTATTCCTTTTAACGTGCTAGGGGATAGATCTTCCTATACACGGGACCATGATCATTTGTATGCGACTTCCGAACCACGGTACACTATGAGCATGCCTCATGTACTTCAATCTGCATGGTTGGTATCGTATTGAACTCAATGCTGAAACGATCCACCAACAGAACTAACGGTACACAGTAGTATATGAGCGCTCCTAACTAGTGCGCCACATTGCCCCATGTATTCATGTATGTACGGTATGCCACAATGCCACTCAGGCCTTCTAAAATATAATATGTATATTTATATAGATATTAGCACACCCTATGATTATCAGGTGTTTGTGTGTGTGCCCAGCTTGGCTTTAACACGTTCTGCTAGCTCTCTAAGAAAGCCGCCCCCATGAACATGCATCCCATTTTATCATTCAATGGCCAGTTTCTTTTTATTTATTGCACCCAATTTTTTTAAAATTTGTAATCTTGATATATTTTGAAATGTTGACTAAAAAGTACCGAAAAAATGTTTCCATTTTTTCCACTTTTTGGTCAAAATATATTAGATTAGGTTAATTAAAACAAGAAATGTGTCCGTAAGGCTAATGAAATATGATTCCCAGTTTCCTGTTTCATATTTTTAAAAGAGTGGGTAGGTGTCTATTTCATTATTCATTATTCATTATTTCACTCAATTTCATTGTTACATCTGAAAGGGGTGTTAACTACTAACTACCTATTGATTTGTATATCTTACACCTTAATTAACACTTTAACACTTTGAAAAACAATTAAGGAAGCATTTGTAGATGTGTTATTGAAAATGTCAACAAATCTGTCTGAAATATTGCAACATCAATTACGTCTGAAATCTGAGTAGGTAATGCAAACAATTTCATTATCAACCATATACCATGACACCACTGCCATCAAAATCCTTTAAAATCAACAGGAAGATATGCCTGGTATTTTGAGCCACTAAAAGTTTTGATTTTTATTCAAGAAAATGTAATTTTCCACAAAATAATGAAAGTTTTGGTAAAACTGAAAAGTTGGGTCGGTAGCGAAACGGGAAACTGGGAATCTTATTTCATTAGCCTAAGTTAGTGTCTTTATATCATAATCAAGCGATTTGGGCATTTTGTACTCACAATTATTTGTGTTAGCTTTGTTCAAAAAAATTTGGGTCAAAAAAGTAAATTTTGTGATTTTCTCAAAAAATCAACATTGACACCAAATTTGTATTCTCTGATCCATTAATTTCCAAAAATGTATACTTTTTATATGCATTTGATTAATAGTTCAATAATTATAGCACTCACAAAATTCAAAAAAATTAATCAAAAACTTCCTCGAGGCCCCACCCCCCCCCCCCCCCCACCCCCCCCCCGCCCCCCTTAAATTGCTCCCAGGCTTATATGGCTGGCCAAATTGTAACAGTTTCAGCATTACGGTGGAAATATGATCATAGCCTACTGTTATTTTATAGGATTCTAATTGTGTACTTTAATTATTTCATGAGCTGACTGATTTCCGTAGAGCTAAATCCTTGATATTGCGGCAATGCTCAAACCATAGATAAGTTACATCCATGTAACATTATAATCAAGCAATTTTGGGCATTTTTTACTCAAAATTATTTTTTTAGCTTGTTCGAGAAAAAAAATTGTCAAAAAATTGATATTTTGTGGTCAAAATTGATGTCAAAACAGATTCTCTGACCCAAATCCTTTCCAAAAATGTATACTTGTATATAAAAATAACACGATACCTGGCCCCTGTAATATCAGTACTACAATAACACAAAGACAATAATAGGTACCTCCTATTTTATTTTTTGATCATACATTAGTCAGATTTCGTAGTATTGTCTGATTCTGCACAGTGCACCTGATCATGAAAAGAATACCTCTAGATCGGTCATTTAATATTTCAGTAGAAGATTTAAGAATGTATTTTTTTTTTTAGAATCATTCCTTCATCATGTTCATCCAAACTTGATCAACATTTTTTCTCTCATAAAAAGCAATACAATTAGGGACCGTTCATTATTTTTACCGGAGGGGAGGGGGGGGGGGGGGGGGGGGGGGGGGGGGGGAGGGGGGGAGGGGGGGGGGGGGGTAGCTGAAAGAAAGCAACAACCCAAAAAAATGACCCCCCCCCTTCCCTAAGTACTTAAAAGTTATGACATTCCCCTCTGGAATGTAGAATACAGTTATAACACACTGTCAGCCTGGGCATGCTGTCAGCCTGGGCATGCTGTCCTGTCTGGGCATGCCGATGATGCCGGCTACTTTATCAGTAGCGGGGTAGCTCGTACTGAGACAACGGCAGACACGGCTCACATCAGGGGAAAGTTGATTTTTTTGCTACGCGGATAATATTAATTCATTAACAAAATAATGATCAGTTATCGTTTTCATTAAATACTCAGATAAAGATTTGAAGGAAAAATTGCTGTAGTATTTTAAATTAAAATAACACGATACCTGGTCCCTGTAATATCAGTAGGCCTACTACAATAACACAAAGACAATAACAGGTACCTCCTATTTTATTTTTTGATCATACATTAGCACGCCATTGAAAAATCCAAACACATACTAGTAACCTGATGAAAAGAACACCTAGATTGGTCATTTAATATTTCAGTAGAAGATTTAAGAATGTAACAATATAATTAAATTAATTTTTAGAATCATTCCTTTATCATGTTCATCCAAACTTGATCAACATTTCTTTCTCTCATAAAAAGCAATACAATTAGGGACCGTTCATTATTTCTACCGGAGGGGAGGGGGGTAGCTGGAAGAAAGCAACAACCCAAAAAATGACCACCCCCCTTCCCTAAATACCTAAAAGTTATGACACCCCTCTGGAATGTTAAAAAAGTTATGACCTGTCAGCCTGGGCATGCTGTCAGCCTGGGCATGCTGTCAGCCTGGGCATGCTGTCAGCCTGGGCATGCTGTCAGCCTGGGCATGCTGTCAGCCTAGGCATGCTGTCAGCCTGGGCATGCTGTCAGCATGGGCATGATTTTGGTTTGAAATATTAGTACCAAACAGTCATGACCACCCTTCAATTTCCTAAAAAAAAATTATAATTTATAACCCTCCCCTTTGATTTCTTAAAAAAGGATATGACCCACACCCCTGTTTTGTGCCGGGCAGGTGAAATTTAGCTTGATTGGAAGACACGTGCTTATGACCTGTATTTAGTATGAGTACATGTTATTATTTCAGGCTACCCCTCCAAGCAAACTTTTCTGACAATATTCACATTGATATGACTTCTCTTTAGTGTTTGTCTGTATGTGTAATGTCAAGCTACCCTTCCAAGCAAAGCTTTCTGGCAATATTCACATTGATATGGCTTTTCTTCAGTATGAGTCTGTATTCATGTGTAATGTCATGAAGTTACCCTTATGAACAAAATATTTCTGACAATATTCACACTTATATGACCTCTCTTTAGTGAGTGTCTGTATATGTAATGTCAGCCTACTCTTTTGAGCAAAGCATTCTGACAATTTTCACATTGATAAGGCATGCCTTCAGTATGAGTCTGAATTGTATGTCAGGCTACCCTTCTGAGCTAAATGCTTCCCTTTCACTCAAAATAGAGGAAATGACTGATGACCATCAGAAATGGTCAACGGATTCCTTGGGTCCATGTTCATATAGAAAATTCAGCAATAAAAAATGTGACATTTCATATGGGATCACAAGGGGTCATTGACCTATACAAGGGTAAAACGAGAGACATGCTCCGATTTGGACCGGACTTGTTTCATCCTGTTTGGTTTGATAAGTCATGAACAAAAATCAATCATGACCTAGGGATCAAAGGCTAAGGGTCAAAGGTCAGGAACAGGTCAGTAGAGGTCATTGAGCTATAATACCATGACATTCAAGACATGCTCTGATTTTAATCAGAGTTGTTGCATCTTATGTTGTTCGATAAGTAAAACATGAACTAGGGTCAATGGTGTTTTTTTTGGTCATTGACCTATTTTACAGAGTAACATGTAAAACATGCTCTTATTTTGATCGGACTTGTTGCATCTCATGTTGCAGGATGAAACAAGAAAAAAAGTCAATCATGACCTTGTAGAAAAATGTCATAAAAGGGTCATTAGGGGTCAATATGTGATTTTCACTTAAAATGCTCTTGCTCCATGCACATATGACATGTTCACAGTAAAGTGCACTTTTTAGTTCCCAATAACCTTTAAGTAAGGATATTGCTTAATCAGATATATTAAATAATCATTAATTAAGTTGATATTAAACTGTATGTTATTGCTTCACAGAAAATGGTGTTTATAATTTGGGAAAAGGTTTTGAAAAGTGTTTCTAGGCCAAGAATATGCTGCTAATGTTACTCTTTTTAGGACATAAAAAATAACATTAGCAGCATTTTTACTGTAACACTAGCAACGTACTGGTTTACAATTTAAATCAATATATTGGCTGTTATTTTTAAAATAACTAACTATTCCCAGGTATTTTAACATCACATCTCAAAACTAGGCCCAAAAATATGTTTGAAAGACAAATAAATTGTTGGTGTTTTAGAGCAGGTTTTAAGCAAAAATAGACCTCAATCATGGGAAATATGGCTATTTTTCACGCGCTATAGCGCGCGCGCATGTACCCACAAACTAGATTTTCAGTGTTTTAAAGCATTTTTAAAGCCAAAATAGACCTTAATCATGGGAAATATGGCTATTTTTCTAGCGCTAAGCGTGCATGTGCCCACAAAATAGATTTTCGGTGTTTTAGAGCACGTTTAAAGCTAAAATAGACCTCAATCAAGGGAAATATTGCTATTTTTCTCGCGCTATGCGCGCATGTACCCACAAAACAGATTTTCGGTGTTTTAAAGCATGTTTAAAGCCAGAATAGACCTCATTCATGGGAAATATGCCTATTTCTCTTGTGCTATGCCCGCATAACCACAAAATAGATTTTTCGGTGTTTTAAAGCACGTTTAAAGCCAAAATAGACCTCAATCATGTGAAATATGGCTCTTTTTATGTGCCCACAAAATATATTTTCAGTGTTTTAAAGCATGTTAAGGAAGTTTTTTTGGAATTTTGTGAGTGCTGTAATTATTGAACTATTAATCAAATGCATATAGAAGTATACATTTTTGGATGGGATTTGGGTCAGAGAATCCATTGTTGGCATCATTTTTGACCAAAAATGTTGTTTTTTGAGAAAATCACAAACAAATCACTTTTTTAACCATTTTTTTTTTGGACAAGCTATTAAAGCTAAAATAGACCTCAATCATGCGCATGTGGCCACAAAATAGATTTTCTGTGTTTTAAAGCATGTTTAAATCCCAAATAGAACTCGATCATGGGAAAATAGTAAATGTTTGCGCGCTACGTGCACATTTTTTAGTCGGTAAAAGTATTGTTGGTTAATTTTTAATTTTCGCCCCACCAATATGAAAAACCTAGCTACGCCGCTTCATGCCCATGCTGAGAACATGCCCATGCAGTGTCCGATTTAAAAAATAAAAGTTACCTGCACAACAGCAATATTTCCTTGAAAAATGGATTTTTTTTAAATTTTTTATTATTTTTTTTTTTCCCCCTTAAAATTGTAAAAATGGCTGAATATCACAATTTTACATGCACACAGGCAAATGTTTGCATGCACAGAGCCAGAGTTGCATACACTGTGCCCATGCTGACAACATGCCCACCCCTACACTCTCTGAAATTATACACTTTACTCCAAAACTCCACAAAAATCACAAGTGTATATAATAATATAATTGTTGTACATTTTTATTTTTTGTGTGTATATTTAAAAAAAAATAGTATTCTCAAATATTCATAATTGAAGGGTTGGGTGCAATAAAGTGTTTATTTATTGCAGCCACCCTTCAATTGTTTATGCTTATTGTATTTGTAAGCCAGGGTGTGTACAAAAAAAAAAGGGGGGGTCATAACTTTTTTCTACATTCCAGAGGGGGGGGGGGGGGTCATAACTTTTTAGTATCTTGGGAAGGGGGGGGGGGGTCATGTGTTTTTTGGTTGTTGCTTTCTGCCAGCTACCGGCCCCCCTCCGGTAGAAATAATGAACGGTCCCTAAATTGGTTTAAAATTTGCAAGACTAGACCAGTTTTTAGCAATATGAAGCAAGCTACCTTTTGTTATAACTTTGTTATTATTCAGCCTGCAGAGACATGGTTGAACCATCATATTTCATAGAAAAGTACTTTGTTTCCATGTATTCCATTTTCAAAGAGATACTTTTATTTTCAAATGTTATGATCATGCCTAGCCTGGCTGGTATAGGGTTAATAATATTGATATTATTATACAGTGTGACCCAGAAAATGTTGAACCCCAAAATCACAAAATTCAATATATTTTTTACCATTAAAATTACAAAATATTGCATAACTCGTTCACCAGCTATGTGCACCATACATTTAACTTTCTGAAACATTTTAGATCATAAAAATAGGCCACACGAAACTTAAAATACGTGTAATTTTGTAAGAAGTGTTGTTTTGTAGTGCAAGTGAAATGCAAAAAATTGTTTCATGCTACATGAGCAGAACAAGTGCCTGTTTGAAACCATTTCTGCACAGTATCTCATCAATATTCATTTATTATGTAAATCAATATTATTATTATATAAGAGACTTGAAAACAAAAACTGAAGTCCCCTTGACTTCATTTGAAAATGTTAATTTGATAAATACAGATCAAAAGAAAAGATTACTTAACTCACCGTACTTAGAACAGAATTAAGTTTCATATCTGAACCAAGTTACAATTTTTTCACTTTTACAAAAGGGCGAAAACACCCCCTGTCACACAATCAAGTGTATCTTTAGTTTGGTAAAGCCAATTTACATGATCTCAAGTTCTCCAGAAAGCTGAATAAATTGTTTACATAACTGTTGAATACAGAATGCCATATTTATTTATTTTTATTTTTACATAATTTTTTTAAGTTTGAGAATTTTGGGTTCAACATTTTCTGGGTCACCCTGTAGTTCTATTAATAATTGAACGAACAACACGCACGTACGCACCACCCCTGTGGTCGCGCCTGAAATGATCATGCTTATGGTTGTGCACGCTTCACGCAATGTACGCAATACGCTGCTTTAACATGTTCGTTCAATTATAAATCCGACTAAAAAGGCGACTAATAGTCCGCAATTTGCACCTAATTTTAAATTTTTAAATTCTGACTCGACCCGAATTGTAACAATTTCAGCATTACGGTAGAAAATATGATCATAGCCTAACCATTATTTTATAGGATTCTAAAATGTTGTACTTAGATTATTTCATGAGCTGACTGTTTAAATATTTCTGCGGAGCTATCACCAATTGTTTAAATCTTTGATATTGCTTCAATGCATTGCTAGACGTCCGTAACCAAAGTGCGCATGCTCAAACCAATTTAATTTTGTACTTTCAATTGTTCATGACTTGACTATTTTAAAATTACTGCCTAGATGTAACAATCAATGTACATGATGTAGGTCTAAATGACAGGGCAGATCAATCAAGACTTGTCAAAAGAAGTTTGTGTTTTGTTGGAAATTCAAACTAAATTATTAAAAGTGTTCTTCTCTTTTATTTTCATTTCAGCTGACTGCAAGTCCAAGCGAAGTGAGCGAAGATGCCCTAACCAATGATCCAACGACTGATATGTAGTCTACGTTCAGCATCGGGTCTTTGTGCTACCACTGATAGACCATGTCCTACAAAACGCATGATTATGTGTGATTATGAGAAACACCAGACCCGCTGAAATAAACCTCCAACTTTATGATGACACAGAGTACTCATTGAAATGACAACTTGACAAAAAATGTAAAAACTCTTTGTATGATGAGTTTTGGGCAAAATTCTGTGAGTTATCAGTGTTTTATTCAAATAGACATAACTCCAAAATTGTATTTGTATGTGTAATGTCAGGCTACCCTTTCAAACAAACCATTTCTGGCAATATTCACATTGATATGGATTTTCTTTAGTGTCAGTCTACATGTGTAACGCCAGGCTACTCTTCGAAGCAAAGCATTCCTGACAATATTCACATTGATATGGCTTGTCTTCAGTATGAATCTGTATTAATGTGTAAGTTCATGACATTACCCTTGAGCAAAGCATTTCTGATGATATTCACACTTATATGACCTCTCTTTAGTGTGCGTCTGCATGTGTAATGTCAGCCTACTCTTCCGAGCAAAGCATTTCTGTGGAAATATTGATGATCGTCAAAATTGATAAAAGCATTTCTTGGACCATGTAATGCACACATAAGAGTTGATCATAATGTCGTAATTTGTATTATAATTTGTAGATACATGTATTTCAACACTGTAACACTTGTTATTTGTATGCATTTATGTATGCATCAAATGAAGGCCTGCTTGGAAAGCATTGCAAGTCACTGAAGCATATTACCCTCAATAAAGGAAGCATAAATAAATAAATAAAATCGGATTTATTGTATTATTATATTCATCATGACCGTGTACATCAATAATACTCCGGTTTTTAAATTTCAAAGAAATATATCTTGTCACTAGGGTCAAAATGTCCATTTTCACTCCTCTCACTCAAAATACTTCAGAGGAAATGACTGATAACTGTCAGAATTGGTCAATGGATTCCTTTGGTTCATACACATAATATAAGGTGTTCAATAAAGGGCTGATCAATGTCAGAATTAGTCATATAATTCCTTGGTCCATGCCCATACAGCGTTTTAAGCGATTCAAATTGACGTTGTATGGGGTCACCAGGGTCATTGAACTGTACATGGGTAACACTCAATACATGCTCTGAATTAGATCGGACCTGTTTTATCTTGTTATGATTGATAAGGCATGAACAAAAGTCAACCATCCTATCCAGTTTAAAAGTCAAGAAGAGGTCACTAGGGATCATTTTCTCATAAAAAAATCAAGGTAGCCTGGTCTTAGACCAGAGCAAGATCTAGTGAGTTTTCTTTTTGTGCAGCCTTCACTTCCTTCAGGAATAGTTAATATCTCTATTTAGTCCTGTATACTGAAGTTCTCGCAGTTCTCATGAAAAGCATCTATAACTTTAACAGTTCCCTAAAATTAAGAGAGGGTTAACATCGGGTTAAACTTTTATGGTTGCTCTGATCTGGCTGTTGCTATAAGCAGAGGGCATATTTTCCCTAACAACTTTTATTGATCATTTATAGTCAACGAGAATTATCTTAAATTTAGAACGGAAAATCTAAGAAAAGATGCTTCTAAAGTTGTCCTCTCAGGAGAATCATTAAATGTTCTCTAAAGAATAAAAAAGGTTTCTTAAACATACTACATGACCTTTTTTTGGTTGATACAGAACCATTTTCAATTTTTTTCAATTTTCAAGAACCTTTTTTGAAGGAAGAACCTCTCTCTCATTGAGAGAGGGGGGGGGGGGGGGAACATGATCATAGTAGTCAGGGGTAGTCAGAATTAAGCAGTTAAGTACCGTTTTTCACGTTCGGATTAAAGAACTTTTTTCATTTTCGAACTATAGACCCTATAGAACGTTATTTTTGTTCGGACTATAGAGGCGTAGGAATATATAACCGTCGGACTATCGAACCGTCGGGCTATCGAAATGTCACCAGTGATTGATCATTCAAATGTTGATATGTTTTATAATATTCTGTATTCTTATCTAAAAAAATTGTGATATCAGCCAACACAATGCCATTCTTTGGATCGGGCTTTGGACCTAGATAGTACGATTTAAATACCTAACATTGGAAATTAATGAAAAAATAATTATTACAGTATTATCATGTATAAATAAA
This sequence comes from Ophiura sarsii, assembly GCA_035610835.1. Taxonomy (NCBI): domain Eukaryota; kingdom Metazoa; phylum Echinodermata; class Ophiuroidea; order Amphilepidida; family Ophiuridae; genus Ophiura; species Ophiura sarsii. The sequence goes on from CM069454.1 coordinate 57,505,468, forward strand.
GAGATGCAATTAGGCCTCGCTCTTGTATAGACTTGTAATAGTGTATTTGAATTGCTATGCCCTTGGCATACTCATAACTTTTTTAGTCTGTACATATATGATACGAGGGTCGGTCAATAAGTAATGAAAGTGATCATGGTATGGGATGCATGAGTGATTCTATTGATGGATTATGTGATCAATACAAAGTATGAACCTTTGTCTTTCAAACAATACAATTTTGGTTTGTTAGATACCTTTGGTTATGTAACGTCATTAACATAAACACAATAGGTTTCAGACACTGACTGAAATCTGTCAATTATTTGGCTGGATATATGTAATATGTTGAATATGGGTTGATTGATACATTTGCGTATACCGTATCTCGACAATGCAAGCATAAAAGCAGATATCACTTGGCATATGGTTAGAACGCACACTAATCTCTGTTTGACACTCTTTTTTAGATCTGAATTTCTTAATACAAACAAGAAGGGACCATCTCAAATACGCTTTTATTTAGCAAAATCCGCAATGATATACCTTAGAAAACAACATGGGATAAAGAACAATGGAGGGATTATAATTTAGTAAATTGTTGTGGGATGTAAAACATTAATAGTGGGGATTTCAAAAGGAGCTGTTCATAAAATTTTCTCAAACCATTGTAATTATGTGACGATAACTTTAACAATACATACATTGTATCTAGGAGCTCTAAAGATAACAGTAATAAGAGAGGTTGTGGCAGCCATCTTTGATTAATACATTCATGTATATTTTCATTTTGACTATCACAATAATTATACACATTACACAGGAATTCAATGGTATAGAAAAGATAATGGTCAATCAGGTAGTAAATGGTAGAAAAGAAAATATCTCGTCGCGAGACCCTTTCATATTGAAGATCTCTATGTGCTTTTTTGTATATAAAGAGCAAATGTGAACAATAGCCCAACAGACATTAACAAAGTTAATGAACTGAGTGATTACAAATCAAGCGGGTAACTCCCAACAGAGAGCTCTGATGGGCCAATCAATTGGTTCACTGCAACTCAGAAAATAATCAAAAATACAAGTAAACACAATTGGGCTAGTAAAAAAGCCAATGAAAGTGGCCTGGGACAGGAATAAGATAAACACCCAACATAGAGAATAACATCAAAAAATAAGAGAAGAACATTAATATCTGGAGGTCATTAATACATCGAGAGAGCTTAGCCAACATACTCTGAAGGGTTGGAGAGAAAGTGTCTGTTAACACGACATTTAAAAGATTGTAGTCCTTCCTCTTGGATGTTGCCAACAACATTGACTGGAAGACTGTTCTACAGTGGAACAGCTGTATGGATGAAATTTCTGTCTAAGCAGGAAGTTCTGACAGGCGGCAATGAAAGGGCATGATCTGGCATTGCAACACTTGAACGCGTAGCACGACGATGAACATATGGTGTGGGGAGCAATGCTGCTAAATCTTGTGTGCAGTGGTTGGTGTGCATTTTGTACAAGACCGTGGCTGCTGTTACCTGTCACCTGTGAAGTTGGCTTGTGATGCTGAGATGCGATAGACCAGTAGCGTAATGAGCTCCAATGATCTTGAGTGCCTTCCTTTGGATGTTGTCAAGCTGGCTTAAGATAGTAGGTGAAGCGCTAGACCAGCCTAGTAAAGCATACTCCATTACGCTACGGACTTGTGATTTGTACACAGTAGATCTACCCAAATGCCGTTAATTTATTTACAACATTGCAAAGAGCGCCGAGCTTCTCTCCAGCCCTGGTTGAGACAGCCGAGATGTGTTTGGACCAAGTCAGCTTGCTATCAATGGTAACAACCAGGATATCCAGTTTTTCTGCAGATGGTAGCTTGCAGTCACGGTGACCGAAGTAGAGTTCAAGTTGGGATGGGGTTCTCTTCCTCGAGATTACCATGGTCTTGGACTTGGTAGGCTCAAAGGTCACTTTCCATTTTATCAGCCCACGCTTTTATATTGCTTAGATCGCTGTTATGGCTAGCAGCTACTGCATTGGAGCTGGTTGAAGACTTAATGGGTGCGAGAAGTGTTGAATCGTCAACGTACAGATAGAGCTCGTTGTTACAGACATCCACAAGGTCATCAATAAAGACAGAAAACAGTAGTGGACCAAGGATAGTGCTGAACAGAAGCATTTATGGGTGCAGTGTTGGATGCTTGTCCCGACATGACGACATTGATAGATCTATCGGATACGTAGTTGTGTATCCATGAAAGCAGTCTTCTGGTAACACCCTGTGACATCAGTTTTGAGCAGAGTCCATTGTGCCATACTTTGCCGAAAGCTCCTTTTATGTCAAGGGCAATGACACAAACCTCGTCACTTTCGTCTAGAGAGTTGTTCCATTTCTGTGACAAAATGTTGAGGAGATCGGCTGTACTGTGGCCTTCTCTAAATCCAAACTGTCTGCTGGAAATCTTTTTAAATATTTTAAACAGGTTCGCCGTCGAGGGTAGAAAAGAGACAATAATGGGAAAACGAACTCGCCCGGGAATCGAACCCAGGATCTGTTGCTTGCTTGGCAACTGCCTTGTCCATTGGGCCACAAGACCTCGCATGGTAAAAGCATCTGAAATTCAAACCAAAGCGATTTCGTTTCCCAGTCTCCTGTCACAAGTATTATGTGGCTTCAATGATCTTGCTGATATTGCTTAGCAGTGAGATAGGACGGTACTTTGTTGGGTCAGCCTTGGAACCCCTCTTGTGGATTGGAGTGACAGATGCTGTTTTCCATTGGTTAGGAAACACACCATGAGTGAAGCAGAGATCAAAAATCCTGTAGAGTGGACTGGCAAGTTCAGCACATCATTCTTTGAGTACCTTGGTTGGAATCAGGTCCGCTCCAGTAGCTTTATCTGGATTGAGATGTTGTAATAGTTTTCGGACATCCTTATAGGCTTAAAAACAATTTTGTCAAAGGATTTGGTGTTGAAGGATGGACATTTGGGGCCTGGTCTTCAGCCCATTGGAGTCTACATTTGTCTGCAAATGTCTGACAAAAAGCTTCTGCCTTGTCCTTTGCTGTAATATGGGTGACATTTTGATGTTTAATCACTGGGATCTCGGAACGAGCTGTTCTTCCGGACAGGGTGTTGATGATTCTCCACCATTTCTTGCTGCTCAGTTTAGTGTTGTAGCTACTCCTGTCTTGCTTCTCCGCTTGGTTGTAGGAATGTCTAGCTTCAGCAAACTTTGCCTTGCGGGCTTCAGTTTGTTTTTTTTGGCTCTCTTAAAGAGGCGGCGCTTCTTCCTAGATTCTGTACGGCATTTGTCGTTGAACCAAATCTTGTCTCCCTCTTGGTAACTGTTTTACTAGGTATAAACAAGTCCATCATTGGCCAAATGAAAAGCACTTAGACGATATTTGCTGTAGTATTTTTTCCGTTTCCGTCACACTAAATGGAAGTTTGGTTTTCAGTCATCTCCAGAAACGAACAACCAATACTCACTATAGTATAGTATCCTGAAATAATATACGATGAATTTGAATAGCTACGGTTCCAAGCTACAAGATACACATGTGTAATATTTCATAAGACGGGCTTACATTAACAAAGTTACGAGGGGAATTAGGAGGTAGAACTTATTGAATGACCCTCGAATGTCACAAAATTAGGTGTGGAAGCACTGTTTTGGACTTTGTGCCAGGCCAGGGAGATATAATAGGGTAACTTGGAGTAAGTGGAACCATCGTCTGTAACGTTTGTAACACTAATGCCCTTAAGCCGTTAAGTCCGAGAATATATATGGGGAGGGGGGTTACCATGTCATCCTTACAATATTTGAAAATATCTTTAAAAATAACGTATTAATTTTACATCAATGCATGTTCATATGGGAGCCTTTAGGCAAAGTTGACATAATTAACTAGAAATTAATGATATTTTCATTATTACTATTTTCACGTAATCTGTATTGCAATCAAGTGACTTGTATCAATTATATTTTTGTATGCACAGTGTAAACAAATCAACATTGCTTACTGCGTGAGGAGAGTCAATCAATATTCGTGCATTTGGTTGGTTCATTATAAAGTCCATTGTTTTAGTCAACCAATGGCAGTGCTTTATCATGTTTTTGTTATGCTCCAATCGGGCATTATAAGCTCCCTCCTTGCAGCATACTTTTCCGTAATTTTAATCGAGACGGTTGTCACCATTTGACAGCGCAAGGGAGGTGAAACAAATCCCACCTTCCGACCCAAAAAGTAGATAAATAAATAGTCCCTGTGGTCTAGTGGATTAACCAATCGCCGCGAATGCGAGAGGGACCGGGTCCGAGACAGTATATTTTTAAGGTCTTTGTATATTTAATTCTCGCCAGTTTGTCCGAGTCTATATATTATTTAAATAATTAAATAGTTAAAATTATTTAGCGTTTGCCATAACAGTAGGCCGATTGGCTGGCGGCAGAGGTGGTTTAGTTTTTTTTCAAGTAAAAATTACTATATACTTATTTGAATAATTTAACGAGCGATAATGTATGAGTCGATCAAAGAGCATTTGTACCCATCAGAAGTTATGTGTAAGACTCAATTCTTGTTGGTTTCTTACAGTATAAAGGAGCAGTCCATATCACAACTTGATACATTTCGTCGCCATTATTTGGCAGTTTATTACAAATACGATGCTCCAAATTATACAAATATTTACAATCAAAATGATGAGACGAGTACAAGACCATGAAGACAGCTGCACTGCAGTCGACAAGGTACAACACGAGAGAGAAAGAATATCTGTCGGCGAAGCCCGCAAGTCAATTCAGCGCCCAGCTGTGATTGGCTAATGGCTATTCACAATCTGAGCGCTGATTGGCTCAAATCAATATAAATAATGCTTATTCAAATAACCAATCGGGAAAATACCATTATTAATGTAGGGGTGTTTTTACATCCCACATATGCATATTAATGATATTAGTGTTATTTTCCTCAAATGAGTAACATTTTGGTTAACAATTTAACCGGATCACTCTTTTATAATGTATGTAATGTCAATGTGCCTCAAATAATTGTGACACATTTCTCGCTAAATGTTAAGTTCAAATTGCGGTATAGAACTGTTAATGTTTATTCATTAATATAAACCCTAGTGTATATGTAAAAACATCTTTTTAAAAACGCGATGGGTAAAATTATAGGATTGATAGAAATACTTCCGTAATTCCAATCCTTTCGTCAATATTGGCATATTATTTAGTGCTGATAAGAGCAAGTGTCCCACTGGTACTGGTCACCGTTAATACCCCCATCCCGTTTATGATACCGATCCCCGTTAATACCACACTGTCCCTTTTACCCCCGGTTACCCTATCCATTATACATGTACATGTACGGTACTTGGTATTTGTGCTGCGTACGTTTCGTCATTCATTATTTCCATATGTTTCATTACATCCGCGAATCAAGATGGCTTCGCCAAAACCCATAAGTGATCGTCTAACAATATGTGAGCCCTACAACTCGACCAGTGGTTGTTCAAACGCTAATAAATGCAATTTATTACACATATGTCGGTAAGTTTTATTTTATTAAGTCATATGATATAGGCCTATGCGGGACACTGGGGCGTAGCAAGGTATCAAAAAGTGGGGCGGCCATTTATGTTGAAAACTGTAGAGGTAATTGAGCTGGTACCATCTAAGCGGTGCCAAGCACCGCCCTCCGAGCTATGCTCGGACACCGGGTGTCTGAGTGGGATGTTCCCCCATCAGAAGTAGATTTTGTTTTCAATTTTCGAGCATATACTGATATATTCTTGATTTAAGTATAGATGGTTTAAAAGCTCGAACAGGGGGAGTCTGAGGGGGATGTGCCCCCCTCAGAATTGAATTTTTTTCTTCAATTTTCGAACTCATTTGGTGCGATCTGGTGTATACTTTTGACCAACATTTCATCGGGAAAAGCATTGTTTTTTATCAATGCACGAAAGAAGTTGAGCATAGATTGTTGCCCCCCTCAGAATTATATATATTTTTCAATTTTCGAACCCATTTGGTGCGATTTGGTGTCACATACTTTTGACCAATATCTTATTGAAAAGTAATCCCTTTTCCCCGTTTCTTCTCTTTTTTTCCCCCTTCTTATTTTCCTTTGCAAAAAAAATGGAGCGGCAACGTCATGACTAGCCCCAGAAAAATTAGCTTATATTTTTAAAAATAAGAAATAATCTTCCCTCTAAATCATACAATAACAAAAAAAACCACCCCCCCCTTCTTATTGACAGAGGAGTAAACAAGATATTTAAAAAAAAAAGATTTCTTTAAAAATCAGTAAAAATGAAAAATAAAAAGACATTTTCTAAGTATATTTGAAGGCCTATAATGCTTTTTGGTATTTGGATAAAATTTGGTAGAAATCATGTGGTCATTTAGATGCATTTTTAAATTTCTATAGACATTATTCATAATTAGCGCATTTACGTCAAAAGAGGGCCATGCTATAAAACTGAGCATGCTTAGAGCAATTAGCGCTCCGAAACGAGGCTGATGTAGCCGAGACGAGAGTGATGCAGTTTACAATGTGGTGAACTTTGCACTTATCATAAAAAATGCTTCATACTTCTGGGCTGTTCAATATTTGACCTTATTACCTTCGTGAAATAAACTTGAACGTATAAACTATCTATTCCACTAGTTTGAAATGAAATGATTGCTGGTCACCAACACTATCTATATAGGAAAACGTCGAAGTTCACAGTTCATTACACTGCAGTAAATGTACGAGATTGTGCAGACGACGCTGGACACGGGCGTATTCACGAATATTCAGGTTAAAATATGCGAACGAGGTTACGTGATCAAGTGAATGGGACGAGCGCTTAACAACGGTTTAAATTCAAAAAATGATACTGACACTGGGGATGGTTAGCCATGGTTAGCCATCCACAGTGGTTTAGGATGAAATAATTTAGTTCCAACGTGTGATGAATTTTATGGGGTCATATAATCAAAATCCATTCTTGCATTGAAACCAACGGAAATTCAAAATTAACGGCCGTTCGTGTCCATCGTCGTCTGAGATTGTATGATTATCGAGTATGTCTCCCTCTTTAGACATGTAGGCCTAATCGCCAATTATGAATAACGTTTATAATGATCTACATCGAAATTAAACAAACTATGATTTTACCAAAAAAAATCGCACTGCAAGCTCTATGATTTTGGTATTTATACCTTCATGCACTCACGAATCTTGAATTTCGAACTTTGAGATGAGGACGCCCTTTGCTGACAGGCGCGGCTGTTGATGCTGTTCTCAATTAAAAATAATGAAGTGTTTATTTTAACAAAGAAAGGCTACAGATGGACTCGAACCACCTGGTCTATAAGCCTAATTCCTAACCACTACGCTATGCAAGCCTATCTGCCGAAGCCGTTCACTTTTAATACTTCATGATCAATAACGGAATAAAGTGCCGTTATTTGCTTAGTTTGGCATGAAGGCGATGTCGGAATTGTATGATATTTTGGATTTGGGCTATGTTGATGATTATCTTTACGTTATTTGCTCATTTAGTATCTCGATACATCTCTCAATGCCCCTTTAAGCTCTATGATTTTGGCCGGTAGTTAGTAGGGTAGGATGGGGTAATATGGGACACTTAAGGGTTATTCAGCTTACAGTATTTATATATAATTTATAAAGGTATCCATACCTATTTATTTTGTAAACCAAAACCCTCTGCTACATTTTCACAAAATGTTATGCTCATACGAAGTACGAGAACTTTGAAAAATCATATTTTGTACAACATTATTTTACCCCACGTGTTGGGGGTAATATGGGACACATCAGCATATGGATAGTGGGGTAATATGGGACAACATACAAGCAGAAAATTATAATATATTAAAGCCTTTCATATTCAATGAAAATGTTGTTGGTATGTTAATGAGGTGTTAGTATTTAGAATTAGTGTAAGTATTTATAGTAAGCTTACGGCAATTACATGGGGCTTGGGATAAGATGGGACAGTATGTATTGGCAAATGGTCGACGCAATATGTCCTATTTATTATTATAGGCCAATGTTCAAGTTTATTTCAGTGTATAATAAACACACTGCTATTACTAAATAAACAATTATTTTAGAGAATACATTTGACATGTGATAACTTCAAAGATAGAAAACGTCCCATTTTACCCCATAAAAATAACAAGGACGGGGTAAGATGGAACAGGTAGGTCTGATAATACGCCCCACGAAAAATATTAGAAGCTTACATAACGTGTCTCCGCTTTTGTTCAAAATTAGTGACTCTAGTGAATGCATGCACATCTTAGTTGGATCAAAAGCTGCTATTAGTAATACTGAAATCGATCATTCAGAAATTATATTTGAAAACACTAATGCTTAGTAACAATGATGTTTACTCACAGATTTCAAAACACACACAGATTTCAAAACTGAATTGTTGTACTGTATAGTGGAGAGCCCGTAGGTGGATACCCACCCTCATAAGGTAGAAACTATGGTTGAAACCATTTTCAACATTGTTAATATGAAAAACCCAATTTCTGAACAAATTGATTGCGCCCTGCCCGGAGGATCTCTCGATGCCCCCTTTTGCTTTGACCCCCTATTACAATGGTATTTATTTAATGACCCCTCCCCCTATTTTCTGTGTAAAAAAACCCTATGACCCCAGGATATTTGGGACTCCCCTACCGAAGAAAATGACGGCCCCTTAAGTTATTTTTTTATAGGCCTACATTACATAAATGTGATTCATAACGACAGGCACGTGTGGTGTTGACCCGAGGGGAGGGGGGGGGGGAAGTGGGGAGGCTTATCATGGCTATACAGTGGAGTTTAAAAAAGGAGGGAGAGGAGAAGAAGAAGAGAAGAATGCCGATGTTGCGCGCTTCGCATAATAGTTTCAATGTTTTATTATTCAAGCTTTAAAAGATGGCTTCAGGAACCTTAGATTTGATATGATTTGATACCATTCAGCATATTATCATGTAACAATAAATATTGCAAACGATTCACAAACAAAACTTAAAAATACAGATAAGCGTACATTTACAGCAAAAACATAAAAATGATAACATGCGAAGGATAACCGTTTAAGCTATAAATAAAACTTATTACCAAAGGGTTCCTTAAATACAAATAAGAAAAGTTATATATAGGCCTACACATCAAAACACACCTAACATTAAAAGCAATAGATATTAAACTAGACATTTATGCGTCCTTTTTAAAAATTGAATTCAGTGAGATGGCTTTAATGTTTTCAGGAAGCCTGTTCCATTCTTTGATAGCATTGTAATAAAAAGAGGTACGGTAGTGGCGTAGCTAGGATTTTTTTTAGGGTGTGCAGGATTTCCAAACTATTCGTAAAAGGGTGCCCCAAAATTTGCCCCCCCACCACGTTCCTAAAGCCATCTTGTTAAGCTTAAATAATGAAACATTGAAACTAATTCGCGCACATATTTTCAGAAAATGTTTCTGAAGCCATCTTGTTACGCTTGAATAATTAAATTTTGAAACTAATTCGCACACATACAGGGTGTCTCAAAAAAAACCTGTGCACGTGTTTACCCAACTTATTGACCATGAACTTGTAGAGTGTGGTGTATCAATTGTATACACATTGATAGACTATAAACGCTTAGCTTTCATATTCTATTTCATCTAATTTGGTTTTTGTCAATCCTGAGATATGATCAATTAACTAAAGCTACCTGAAATCGACGTTGTGCCACTTTTACAGAAAGAATGCTTAAGATAAGCATTAAAACCCTCGTCCTCCTAAGGGAGGGTGGTCGCCGATTGCGCTAAAACGCAAAGAACAGTGACATAGGGCGTCTACATGGTCTAGGTGATCGCTTTACATCCCCTGCGCTCATTTTGACGAAAACAAATTTATGGGTCACCTTACCCGGGGGAGGGTAAGCCGTCAAAGTCCGATAGTAGGGAGGGGGTGGTTGCCACCTTAAATGATTTGTTTAAATTGCCATTTTGAAAAATATTTTAATTGTATGGTCCTGAATATTATATCATAGGCCTATGTTAGAAACATCACTTGTAAGCAAAAAACCGGGTGAAATTCCGATATTTGGAACTTTTTTGGCCTATTTCACTGTGTAGCGAATACGGCGGGATTTTGAGGTCGGCCATGTTTGCCGACGTCATTGTGACGTCACGCGTATGATGTTTATACTTGTTTTGGTATGTATGGATAGAAGGAACCTCTATAGCTATACCATGGTACCCAAATAAGCATACTCTACATTTCGGATTAGATTTGTTTAGGTGGTGGTAACAATCCCCCAACCCCCTCTCCGGAGTAGCCCTTTCTATTCATTGCAAACTGACGGTAAAGTGGCACAACGTTGATTTTAGGTAGCTTCAATAAGTTTGGTAAACACGGCCCGTCGTCCCTCACATTAAAAGTATGGGGACTTGTACGGAAGCACTGAAGGGACATGACGAGTTGACGAGATGATAAGTTGATGCAATAGTTTCGTGATAATTATCAACATAGTTTTAACTTGATGCGATAATTAACGCGATAATTGACAACATAATTTTAAGTTGACGCGATAATTTCGTGTTGGCAACATAATCTTTAAGTTGATGCGATAGTTTTGTGATAATTGATGACATAAGTTTAAGTTAATGCAATAGTTTTGTGATAATTGGCGACATAATTTTAAGTTGACGCGATAACTTTGTGTTGGCGACATAATTTTAAGTTGATGCAATAGTTTTGTGATAATTGACGACATACATTTACGTTGACGCGATAGTTTTGTGTTACTTGACGACATAAATTTAAGTTGATGGAATAGTTTTGAGTTACTTGACAACATAAATTTAAGTTGATGCCATAATTTCGTGTTGGCGACATAAATTTAAGTTGATGGAATAGTTTTGAGTTACTTGACAACATAAATTTAAGTTGATGCCATAATTTCGTGTTGGCGACATAATTTTAAGTTGATGCAATAGTTTTGTAATAATTGACGACATAAGTTTAAGTTGATGCCATAGTTGTGTGATAAATGACAACATAAGTTTTAGTTGATGCAATAGTTGTGTGATAATTGATGACATACATTTACGTTGACGCAAAACATTTACGTTGACGAGTTGACGAGTTGACGAGTTGACGAGTTGACGAGTTGACGAGTTGACGAGTTGACGAGTTGACGAGTTGACGAGTTGACGAGTTGACGAGTTGACGAGTTGACGAGTTGACGAGTTGACGAGTTGACGAGTTGACGAGTTGACGAGTTGACGAGTTGACGAGTTGACGAGTTGACGAGTTGACGAGTTGACGAGTTGACGAGTTGACGAGTTGACGAGTTGACGAGTTGACGAGTTGACGAGTTGACGAGTTGACGAGTTGACGAGTTGACGAGTTGAGTTTTAATATAAAAAAAGTTTATCCTAAGGATATAAAGGGTTAAAAAATCATTTATAAATAGTGTGTTTTGAGAAAAGAAGCAATTTTGGGAATTTTGGCAACGTGCCAAAAACCTAACACACAGTAAGTCTATGTCTATTTTGAAGACAAAAAATTGTGCCGTTTGAAAACGGCTTGATGAGTTAAACGTGTCAATATACACATCCTGTATAATTTTGATGCAAATCTGAGCTTGACGACGTAGCCGATAGTCATAACATTGTCATATTACTCACATATTTGTTAAGTATCAACAGTTTGAGGAAAGAAGAATCTTGCATGTTTGGCATTATTTGAAATCTTTCTTGCGTAATATCTGATGTTTATCCAAAAATAAAATAAAATAAAATCCCTACCAACCAACCCTGATCTTGGCCCTGAAAAGGCAAGTTAACTTTTTTTGTTGGCCTTAAAGTGAAATGTTTTGTTTTAGTACAAGTATCAGAAGGCCCTGATGGCAAGGCTAATTGATAAGTCAGGGGGCACCCAACGAGAATTTTGGGATATTGCCTGACGTACTATATATTTGGAAATTGGGTGTACATTTGATCATGATATGGGTTTCTAATGGTTACAATAACTATTATTATCATATTTAACATGTTTAACATGAATTTGATGTAAAAAGCTAAAATAAATCCCTTATTCAATGAAAAAATGTGTACACATTAACTGCTCCTCACAGCCAGCTAGTATGCGTACTAGCAATTATGTTTCCCAGCTAGGGGCATTTGAAATGTTTGCTTTGACAGCTAGATAGCGATGAATAATCTGCTAGCCAGCCAGAAGTTAACAAAAATCCAAAAAATCATCAGCTGCTACGGAAGTTTGCGAACATGTTATCAGCCAGGTAATGGCAGGTATACCAGTATAAATCACCGAAAATGATACGTTGTTATTATATTAGTAATAGCGCCCTATTACGAGTTTGTACCTACTAATTGATATTTCATTTAAAAAGTAACCAAAGACCAATTCAATTCTTAAATCGTGGGCGCCGTTTATTGCGAGAATCAATCGATTCCGCCATCGTCCAACTAGCCAGGATTTCATTCTTATAAAAACTCAGGCCCCCTAAATCACTCCTCGTTTTGTGTAATGTTACTAAGCGGATTATCGCGCTCTCTTCAAAGCGTTTGCAGTAGCGGTATGGTATTAGATCGGGGTTCGAGTCCCGCCTCGCTGAATTTCTGTAATATTTATATTTTCACCACATATTTTGTGGTGTTTTTTTTTGTATTTGGTAATTGATTCCTGCATCAAAAAATTGATTAGATGATTAGATTGACCGTATCAATTTGATTCTAGATTTTATAGCATGTCCTCCGTTCTAATAATGTTAATGAGCTTAATTTAAGAGTGTAGCATTTTACACTTTGGTGGTTTTGTTTGAGCTAACTGCTAGTCGCGAAACAATGAACACGTATGTGACCTTAAATAACCGTGGTATTCATTCAAAAATAAATAACATGAATGCGACGGAAATAAAACGTTGAATGAAAATGATGAATGGAGGAAATGGTGCACCTGTGTAACCTACATTTAAGTCTTACAAAAAAAAGAAGTTTAAACTTGTTGACATTTTATCGGTGGTTAATGGCGGATAAGTAGGCCCTATTAATGCATTGTATACGTACACCCACTTCATCAAATGTCACAAATGTCGGATAAACAATTTTGATTTTATGAATATCAGAATATTCTTTATTTTGGATTCAATACCTTTAACCGGGACCTTTAAATTTGACCGAAATTTGATCTACATAAGTACATGGTGACATTAAGTTTGCATACTTAATGTCAGTTGTAATTACATCAAATTATTTTAACTAGGCCGTAATATCAATATTCAGCGATGTGCATACGCGGCTGCTAAAATGAGAATAATATTCATTGCTGTTTGAAATATGTCTAATTTAAAAAGAGAGAATAAGGAATTAAAAATCAGCCTAAGCCCGTAAATCAACGTAAATGTAGGCCTATACATATTTTTAATAAATATCTAATTATATACATAACCATAGGGTAAAGTTAGCCGATGTTACGATATAATCAGGATCATACCACACTTGTTAGCCTACATGTACCTATCAATGATGGGGTTCGTGTCAGTTCGGTTCGTGTCCCCCTGGTTCGGGGATGCAATTGATAAGTGCATTATTGTGAAGAACAATTTCATTAAGTGGAGCCGGCGCTTGGGCAAATGACGTAATGAATATTTTAAACGATAGTTGGTTGTCGATTAAGAGGATCAGACGGTTAATATAATAATAATAATAATAATAATAACACTGATAATAATAATAATAATAATAATAATAAACCATGCTTATTTTGAAAGCGCACTCCGTCGCAAGACCCCAGTGCGCTGAATATAAAGAGTGTGACAAAAATTATGAATGATCATCTATTGTAATTTCTTCCACTCATAATAAACATCCGCTAAAAACATGTATTTGATGGCTTTGGTGGTAATTAACATTGATGAAGCGTTGCCTGGAAAAGCATAAACACAAACTGACACGCTTCATTATTCCAAAATATTCCTAGTAGTTTTCCATTTTCAAAACTTCTTTGATTAGAAAAGGTTACTGGATAGGATTGAATTAAAGGCCTTCAAATAATTTTATCACCACCATTCTTCTCCGAAACTAATTTGAACGTAAATTAGGAACGTAAATTGCCAACACTTTGAAGATCAAGGCCTTGATTTCTTGACGTTCAATATCTGGATGGTCAGTGAATGACTTATTTATGTTATATGTACCCACATGATGAACTTAATTGCACGAACCTATTGAAATAAAACCTTTCATGTCGTGTCGGTTAAGAGTAGCATACAAGCATGACAAGGGAAATCATGGAATTATGACGGTCAAAAGTACGAAGATAGCAATTATTCGCCAAGAAGCTCATTTATTGCCGAACCGTACTTCAATCATGGCAAAATAGTGCAAATGCCAAACAGCCCCAAAAAAATTCGCACGCTATGTGCGCATTTGTTCCCCCTCAATATGAAAAACCTAGACACATTATTGTACACGCATAGTACTAGACAATATTTGGACCATGTATCATGTAAAAATGTGTTTCAGATATTAACTTGTTTTATTATTATCTTTTAAGTTCAATGTTGTTTCCAAAAATGATGTAAGATGGGGGGGTTGATGGTGATGGGGTGACAGCTTATCGTTGCCTAACAAATGTGTGCACAGCTGAGGTTTTTCCTTATTTTAGGCCGTGTTAAAACTGCTAGATTGTTATGACTTAAAAAATCGTTTGCCAGACAGGAAATCATTTGATAAGAAAACAGAACCAGCCAGATTCTAAACATCATGGGAGCAGATATTTGCCAGGAAACCTCGTTGGGTGCCCCTGATAAGTTGATGGTTGGTTGACCTGATCTGACAAATTGTTATTCTTTACAGGGCCGGTTCCTTTTCGTGCTGGTTTAATAAGGTTTTAATAAATATGTAGGTCTTGTGGTGGGTTTTTTGTTTGTTGTTGTTTGATTTTTAGATCTTTTAATACTGACAACATGGAAATTGTTCGCGCTCCAAGATGCTACTGTGAAAATAAAAACATGCGAACATATTTATTTTGTGTATAAGTCAAATGTATGTAATGAACTTTCAAATCGTGAATTTAAAAACAAGCGAAATGGCTGAAAGTTGGTAAAGCGCGAAATTTTAATCGTGCAAAAATAACCACTTTTATACAGTATCTATTTTATCTTAAGTTGTTGTTGATTTTTGTCTTTCCTGTATTGTAGGGAATGGATCGTCCATCCCGTATCCAGGAATTTTTGTATGGTCTTTTTACTATTCTTAACTGTTGAATAAACAGACAGCCTGCCAGCAAGCATAAAATATGCTCCGAAAATGTCTGGACGGCATTTTTTGTTAGAGCAATCTTTGTATGCCACTGAATGTTGTGTGGGGTGTTGGCAATTTCTACATCTTGATTTTGTATGAAATTTTAATCCGTTTTTCACCACAATAATCTTTTTAAGGGAACATGTATCTCTTTTGTAAACATGTTATTTCATCATAATTGGTGTCAAATGAAAGATGATGTCAGCTTTACTATGATACCAACATATGTGAATATAAATCACGAATATCAGATTTGTGATTGAAAATACATACATTTTGAGCAATGTTTGATTAAATTCCGCAAAAGATATTTAATTAAGTATTATTTTAATATTCAAAATAAAACAGCATAGGCCTATGTTCTGAAAAATGCTCATATATTTGAATAATATAGAGGAAAACCAAAAATGCTTTGATAATCCAAATTGAATCTATGAGCATTTTTGATAAATATTTATTGATGTTCTTTGATAATGATTGTAATATTTGATGTAAATGTTCTCCAAGGAATCTTTAAAAACTGAAAACTTTTCAAATGTGATTTACTCAAAATGCTGTTTTTCGTGATGGGCCGGTGTATAAAAACAGGTCGAATGATAGCTGACATGATTGCCTTTCATTTGGTACCAGTCATTTAATCGAATCTTTATAATAGAGATATCCTTCAAGCAATATTTCGATATAAATTGAGTAAAGATAGATAATAGTTTGGGACCAATTGACCATTCCGTTTTTCTCTATATTCTTCACATTGGCTAAATATAATACTAGCCATTTTAGAATTGTAGTTAAAATGTTAAAACTAGAGTGTTTTACTTTTAAAATGTTGTTAAATGTAATGTATATTTGCTTATATATTTTGTATCATACAAAAAGCTGACATCACGTTTTATTTGAAATAAAACTTTAAATTAACTTTTATCTTTTTTAATTTTAGTCCGCAAATGCTAAACATTAATGTTCTGCACCCATGATTTGTTATTTTTAATTTGTATTCACTTATACTGGTAACATATAGCTGATTCCACCACCTTTCATTTGACACCAGTTATGATGTAATTGAATGTTTAATGATGGAAATATCCTCAAAAGTAGTATTGTTATGATAAACATGTAAAAATAACAGTATAGGAAAAAAAATTGCCATAGCTATAAATTGGAATAAACAAGCACCTCCGTTTCTTCTTTAAATTAGTTATGTTTTAGGACCAGTTTTGTACTCAATATGGAAAACTTTTATTTTTAATCTCAAAATTAAATTTCACCAATTACATTTTATGAATTTTAGTCTAAAAATGCTAGAAATTGATGTTTTTCACTCATAGTTTTGTTATTCTTGATTTATATTTGTATATTTATGGTATTATATAAAAGTTGATATTGTCACCTTTCATTTGACACCAGTCATGAAGTAATTAAACCTTCACTAATGGAGATATTCTTAAAACCAATAATTTGGTCAAAAACATGTAAAAATCACGGTTTGGGGGCAAAATGACACACTTGACTTCAATCTGTAATTTGCCAACACCCCATATCATGTGAGGTACATCCTGGTGATGGTTGGAATTGCTGTAATAAAAAATGCAGATGACCCTGACCAACATAATCGGATCAGTTGGCAGGCTGTCTGAAAGATTGATTGAGTAAAAGTACTAGTATGTAAAATATATCTGAAATGTTGAATTTTTATACTTTAAAACTGATATGTATATATGTCCTGTCTCTTTAAATTGGCCAACATCATAGCACATTCAATTGGCTAACGAGAACTGGTTGAATAATCCTTGTATACATAAGACACTAAAATTAATATTAATTTGCACAATAAAATTATATGTGGGGAAAACACTATATGAATGGTTGTATATTCTGTGTAAATAAATGTGAATTAGTTGGTCAACTCCTTTGGTATACTTAATTCTCTTTCCATTCGTAATGAAAAGCCGGTAAGGTAGATACGACTATAAACGTATAATAGGCCTATAGCCCAACAACTTAACATGACGATAGTACAAAATAAAAACAGTGGTCTTTTATTGCGTTAACTTTACTTTTGACCGTCATATATTTCATGAATTCCCCTGTCAAATCAGGGAGGTGTAACATCTCTCTGGTCAAATGACTGACAGTACCAATCTCAACCAAAATGACTCAAACAATTGGTAGGGCGATCGACCCCCTCTGGCTGTCTTTGAATAATCTCTGGGAAAACCCCATACACGCCGCCACAAAACTTCACTCGCATACCCAATATTGTATAGAGTCCAAATGACCAGCAGGTATCACTGCACGTTATAACTAAATTGCACATATTACACGTTCATCCACAGACGCTAGAGAAACCCGTCAGTTAGCCTCTAAATAGCGTAACACTCGCGTCTGTTAGCACACTATTGCTCTATTACACTCCGTCTGTTTAAAGTATATTACATCGGTTTTAAGTATTTAGCTACCTGGTCGCATGGCGCGCAAAACGAACGATGCTAAAAACAGCACGTAGTCTGCATCTCCGTTAGGAACAGCCCGGAATAACTCGTCAACTCGTCAACTCGTCAACTCGTCAACTCGTCAACTCGTCAACTCGTCAACTCGTCAACTCGTCAACTCGTCAACTCGTCAACTCGTCAACTCGTCAACTCGTCAACTCGTCAACTCGTCAACTCGTCAACTCGTCAACTCGTCAACTCGTCAACTCGTCAACTCGTCAACTCGTCAACTCGTCAACTCGTCAACTCGTCAACTCGTCAACTCGTCAACTCGTCAACTCGTCAACTCGTCAACTCGTCAACTCGTCAACTCGTCAACTCGTCAACTCGTCAACTCGTCAACTCGTCAACTCGTCAACTCGTCAACTCGTCAACTCGTCAACGTAAATGTTTTGCGTCAACGTAAATGTATGTCATCAATTATCACAAAACTATTGCATCAACTAAAACTTATGTTGTCATTTATCACACAACTATGGCATCAACTTAAACTTATGTCGTCAATTATTACAAAACTATTGCATCAACTTAAAATTATGTCGCCAACACGAAATTATGGCATCAACTTAAATTTATGTCGTCAAGTAACACAAAACTATCGCGTCAACGTAAATGTATGTCGTCAATTATCACAAAACTATTGCATCAACTTAAAATTATGTCGCCAACACAAAGTTATCGCGTCAACTTAAAATTATGTCGCCAATTATCACAAAACTATTGCATTAACTTAAACTTATGTCATCAATTATCACAAAACTATCGCATCAACTTAAAAATTATGTCGCCAACACGAAATTATCGCGTCAACTTAAAATTATGTTGTCAATTATCGCGTTAATTATCGCATCAAGTTAAAATTATGTTGATAATTATCACGAAACTATTGCATCAACTTATCATCTCGTCAACTCGTCATGTCCCTTCAGTGCTTCCGTAGACTTGTGACAAGTTGTGATAGCCAATGACGCCTATAGTACCAACACTCTTGGGTTACAAAGGGTACAAAATGAATGAAAGGGAAGAGAATCCAGGCAAGACTTGCAGTGGCATAGCCAAAGGGGGCATAGCGCCCCCAACAACATATAGAGCGAACAAATCGGAATAGCAAAAGAAACTGAAACAATGGAAAAGGAGAAAGAGAAAAAAAGAAAGGAGAACTGCCACGCCCGGGGCCACGTCAAATCATGCTGAACACTGGCTTCGCAGACAATCAATGGCCGGGTCCAATCCAAGTCTAACCCCACTTGCCATGGTGAAATAGGAATAAAGTCATTGAAATGATTAAAAGAAAGAAAGATTGTTTGGCGTTCTATTAATATCCTCGCCAAATTGACTGCTAATTCAAAATGCTGAATTTTTGTCTTAAACATGCCTAAAACATTAGCAGCTTCGTTCGCTCCCTTTAACAGATAAGGCTACAAAATATGCCCCCATCAACAGTCCTAGTTATACGCCCTAAGTTAATATTTTCTAAGCTGAAATTGAATTTGAACCAAACGTGGGTTAAAGATGTAGGTAACATGGGAACCTTTGCATGTTGATAAGGACAAAGGTCACATATACCAATATCCCTTCTACTGCTATGCCAAAAGTTGCTTACAATACAAAACATGTCGGAAAGTGTCCTTTTCCCTTTCCATGCACACACATGACCTTCATGTGCTTTCTGTGGATTGCTCGTCTAGTCTAGATCAACCTTTTTTGTCAAATATGCGATACACCTCGCAAAATTACCTGTGTCTTTGCGCAATTCTACTGTGTAAGCATTACTAGCTGTGTCGATCAAACAATGGTGCCAGTTGTAACACACGATTAGCACTACCTAATTCTATAACGACAACTTCTAAAGAACAATTGATATCGATGACGTTTCCCGATTATCAACTAATCAGCAAGCGCAATTTTTCCGGGAGAAATCCCCGGAGAAATCTTCCATAAAACATCACAGAACATAACAAAAGATTTGTGCGGAAACGCGTTGCATCACACCTGTTTTTAAGTTGCTCACCCACCACCACCAGTGACCACAATACCTAGCACAAAAAGTCCCTGACCTGAAAGCACCTGGTCAGCCTGACCAGGTGCTTTGAAGTTGGCTAATTCAAAATAGATAATCGGTACCAACAATCTGAGATAACATTAAATGAGCAAATTTATTCTCCGCAGTTAGTTTGATACCTCATTCAAAAATAATCCAAAGGATACTTTTAAAGTTACGGCGATTTCAATGATCGCGCATAAACAACAGCAAAGTTGCTCACGAAATGGTTTTTTATGGGATATCATTGATTTATGTGTGATTACGCAAGTGATTTTTGAAAGCAAAAGACATTATATCTTCAGCTAGTCACACCCGTTATAGGCCTACCGCAATTCCTCCAGACCTATTCATCCAGATACCTTAGGTGGCTGGTTCATATAGCACACAGTTATGACAGTAATCACACATATATAGATATTTCATGCACCTTTTCAGGTTTTTCAATAGATTCCAGACAAGTGAAAACATATTTTCTTTGTTGGAACTATTGCGATAAGGGAATACTTTTCTGCGAAATTATCCCACACGACGGATGGGCAATGCTACTTCTTTCATCATGAAATTGAAAGGGTCCATGCCATTTTGATCCTGATCCCTTGGTCAATTTCAAGGTACCGTATAACTTGATTAGGCACACAAGATAGTAAGGGGCCTTTAATGTGCAGACATTCATGTATATCAAAATGCTACCCGACCCTGCTCAAAAACAGAAGCCATGGACCCGCATATAAAATATATACTTCCACGGGCTTGATGATGATTGATGATACCATTTATTATTATTTTTATCTTACTAGTGCCTTTATTGATGGAGGCTGTTTATCTGAGGAGTGTACCTTCAACCACAACTTTACCTCGCCTCAAATGACCAAGATATTACGGAAGCATGACATAAATCCTTGGGACAATCAACACAACAAAGATTATCTCCTAAATCTTCTCAAACAGAAAAGTGAAAGTGAGCCAGAGAGAGACTTGAAGAAGGACTCGAAGAAGGATATCATCGCAAATGTAACGTAAGTCAACATTGTCTACAAGTCCAAGGAGAAAACAACCCCACTGTTCAACAGGGCCCGGCCGACCCATATATTCGTTGAAAAATATTTGTCTTTTGAACAAGTTGGAATTTTTTAATAACAAAATGACTAACCAACCGACCTACCTAAAATGGTCTGAACATAATATGAAAAACAAAATCAGTTAGAGGGGGCAAGGGGGAAATCCACTTTTGAATTGTGTGATGCTAATTTCGGTAAATAGTGATGGGGTCCGGAAATGAGTAACAGGAAAAAGTGACTCTTATGGAGCAGGTCGAAGCTGAAATAGGAAAATACCTGAAAAAAGAGTTTTGTTCTACAGGCTCGACCGACTCAAAACAGAAACTAAACAAATGTAAACAATAAATTTAAAAAACAAACCATTTTAATAAAAAAAAGTGAAGAAAAACAGTTGGACATTTTGGATTTTTAGGTTGTTGTTGAAAATTCGCAAAACTTTCTAATAATAATAATTTAAAAAACCCCACCAAACTCATAACCTATACCTGAATGCTATACCTGAATTTCAATCGCTTTAAAGGCTATATCAGTTGATTTTTTTTCTCCAGAGGGGGCAATCTACTTTTTGGACAGGTATGAGTGTTGCCAATTTCGTTAAATAGTAAACTAGGCCCGGAAATGAGAAACAAGAAAACTGTGACTCTTATAGAACGGGCAGAAGCTGATATGGGAACATACCTGAAAAACCCTTCTGTTCTCACAGGCCGGACCGACTCAATCCAAACTAAACAATTTAGTGATTTTTTTAAAATAAAAAAAACCAAAACATTTAAAAAAAAATTAAAAACTAAAGTGATTATTTGTGGAACAAGTTGGACATTTTTGATTTTGTTCTACATTCACACACATTTCTAATGAAGAACATGGTGGGGATTTTCAGCGCTTCAGCAGGGCTGTCGCGCATGTTGGGGATCCCATGTCACGAGCCCTCCACCCCGAACAAGAAAACTCGGACTCTTATAGAGTGGGCAGAAACTGAAATAGAAACATGAACTGTGTGAATTCACACAGGGATTCACACAGGGTCTTTGGAAACTGATTGACAATGGAAACATGTTCTTTTTGTTTAAGCCAGGCATATAAAGGGAGTCTCCAAAGAATAGAGGTGATTTGCACCAATTTTCATTCAATGCAAAGATAATGTTTATCATTATATCATTCTTTTGCTAAAAAAACATGAATTGAAATCATACAAAACTGTGCAAAATATCACAGATTCACAGGGTGAGTCAGAAAGTTAATAATATGGCAGGCTCCCCAATTTGAAAACCGATAATAGTGCTAATTTAAAAGACTACATATTTGGCTTTTATTCATTGACCATTGCGTCATAATGTTACATAAATTTCAGAATCAGTAGAACCCGGTATTGCTAAACATATCCACAGGATGGCAATAACACATTGTTGACTGGATGATTCAGAGATGCCAAACAATGAAATTTGTGAAAACTTTAAAAGATAATGAATGTTGGATACAAATAAACAAAAAAGAATAGAACTGATGAGTAAGAAAAACCCTGAGTTCAAGAAAGAAGTCCTGAAAAGAGGCATCTTAGGTGATTTAAGAAAGCGAGCCTCATAAGAATACATTGAAGAATGACTTGATACATCCTGTGGATTGATTCTAAAATTGGGGCCCTTAGGCGACGAAAAAAGGAAACCCTGTTGAGCGGGCCCGACCGACACATTATTTTAGAAATTGAATTGACCCAAAATTTCATTTTTGTTTGTCAAAAAATGGCAACATAATTTTAGGATTTTTACGGTCATTTTCAAGGAGAAAGCAAAGCACAACAACCAGACCCTACCTGAAAGGTTTATTTGCCCGTACAACTTGATTTCTTTTTTCGTTGCCTTACTATTAAGATTAGAGTTATTGTCGATTTGAAAATAATGTTTGTTGTTGAAAGAGTCCAATCAATGTTGGGCCTTTTAGCATAACCATTGGTTTTGAATATGCAGGACTAACATTTTTGTGACACCTTTGCTAAAAAATAACCATTATTTTTTACTCACCCTGTATCTAAGAGTGGGGGAGGGGTTGGTGGAGGCCAGGCCCAGGGTTGCACAAAGTGCTGGAGCAGGGAGCACCGCTCCCGGGAAATAATGAGCAGAATTGGGGAAATAATGCCAAGTGGAAAAAGAAAAAGTATTGGGGAAAAGGGTGAAAAAAGATGAAGAGAAAAAAATGCAAACTTTGGGTTATGAGCTGTGGTTGCAGGTATACTAATGTGTTTATTGTTTTATTGCTTTCCCCAGTGGCAACGCTACAGGGGGCAAGGGGAGGGCATTTCCCCAAAAGATATTTTTGTGTCCCAACCCCCTCAAAAAATTCTATTTAGTTAAAATTTGAAAAAAATCGACAATTTTTGCATATAAAAGCAATTTTGTTTACGCTTTGCGCAGATTTTCCTACTAAATTAGACAAAATGTCACCATTTTAGCGTAAAATGCCACAAAAAAATGTAAAAAAAGAAATATAAAATTTGTCCGCGAAATACTGGTAATTATGTTCAGTTATCTTTAATGTGCCATAATATGTTTTCTATCCATATTGGAGCTTCCGTTATCAAATTATGGCCAATTTATTCGGGCCTTTTCAAATTAACCTTTAGCCATTGTGTGAAGAGAGCTCTTTTATTAGAATCGTCATTCATATCAGTGTGTAGTTGAACATCAATCAACAAAATCAATAATAATCTACCTACTAAATGTTGAAAGTTAGTCGAATTTAAACAAAAAACATATTTTCATCCATATTATCAAGATAAAACTATTAGAATTTTAAAAAATACATTGACATATTCTAAAATCATCATCGGAACTATAAAGGCAGGTTTTTTTCAGATGAAAGTCATGTTCTTGTTCAAAAGTGGCCAAAGTGGGATTCGCAGTCTGTCCGTAGTAATGTTGTGAAATCAATGGGAAAAAGTGTATTTGATAGAGGATTGATAGAGCTTACCAACAGTCCGGTTTTTTAAAACAAAAAGACATGGGGTGTATTTGTAATAAATGTTCTTACTCATGTTCAAACTTGTAACATACGTACGAACCCTCCCTATTCCTAATAATAAAGTGTTTAGAATAAACAGTATGTTCTCAGTGCCTGTTTCCAGACGGAAGGACATAATTGTCAATTGGTGTAATTGTCAATTTTTAAGATTTCTTTTTTGTTGTTGAAAGAAAGCCCAATCAATTATGGGCATATTTAGCATAGACCTACCATTAGTTTTGAATAAGAATGACAATTTTTTGTTTACTCACCTGGGAGGGGGGGGGGGGGGGGGGGGGGGGGGGGGCGGGGCGTGAAGTGGAAGGCAAGGCCATAAAGAAAAATCACTTGGTTTTAAATAGAGTAGGGGTTACATTTAAGTTTATTTGTGACAGCTCAGAAAGAAATAACAATTAACCCTTTTTATTTCAATTATATTCTAACTTTCCAACAAACCAAGCAAAGGGAATCAAAGGACGAGCGAACCTCAATTCAAATCGAAGCCAGGCACACCGACTGCATGTAGTGATCGGGCAACTGATTCAGATTGTGATCCAAATGTCCGAAAAATCCCCAGCAGCAGTTTTCTGAATAACCGAGCCTTGATTAACCAAGCCTTAAGGTAGGAGTGACAATCAATCTATGACATGTGCAATGTAGATTAGGTGACACACAGGGTGTCTCACAAAAGTGTCACATGTGAAACATGATTTTTATGTTCATGAGAAGGGAAATATAAAATTTGTCCGCGAAATACTGGTAATTATGTTCAGCTATCTTTAATGTGCCATAATATTTGTTTCTATCCATATTGGAGCTTCCGCTATCAAATTATGGCCAATTTAATCGGGCCTGTTCAAATTAACCTTTGGCCATTGTGTGAAGAGAGCTCTTTTATTATAATCGTCATTCATATCAGTGTGTAGTAAAACATAATCAATAATTAATAATCTACCTACTATATGTTGAAAGTTAGTCGAATTGAAACAAAAAACATATTTTCATCCATATTATCAAGATATACCATAAACTATTAGAATTTTAGAAGGTATTTAAACAATACATTGACATATTCTATATAAAATCATCATCGGAATCATAAAGGCACTTTTTTTCAGTTGAAAGTCATGTTCTTGTTCAAAAGTGGCCAAAGTGGGATTCGCACTCTGTCCGTAGTAATGTTATCAAATTCAACGGAAAAAAGTGTATTTGATAGAGGACTGATAGAGCTTACCAACAGTCCGGTTTTTTAAAACAAAAAGACATGGGGTGTATTTGTAATAAATGTTCTTACTCATGGGACACTTTTTTGATACACCCTGTAAAGTTATTAGTCATATTGACCAAACTTGTAACACACGCACGAACCCTCCCCTATTCCTGATAATAAAGTGTTTAGAATAAACAGTATGTTCTCAGTGCCTGTTTCCAGACGGAAGGACATAATTGTCAATTGGTGTAATTGTCAATTTTTAAGATTTTTTTGTTGTTGTTGAAAGAAAGCACAATCAATTATGGGCATATTTAGCATAGACCTACCATTAGTTTTGAATAAGAATGACAATTTTTTGTTTACTCACCTGGGAGGGGGGAGGGGGGGGGGGGGGGGGGATGGGTGAAGTGGGAGGCAAGGCCATAAAGAAAAATCATTTGGTTTTAAATAGAGTAGGGGTTACATTTAAGTTTATTTGTGACAGCTCAGAAAGAAATAACAATTAACCCTTTTTATTTCAATTATATTCTAACTTTCCAACAAACCAAGCAAAGGGAATCAAAGGACGAGCGAACCTCAATTCAAATCGAAGCCAGGCACACCGACTGCATGTAGTGATCGGGCAACTGATTCAGATTGTGATCCAAATGTCAGAAAAATCCCCAGCAGCAGTTTTCTGAGTAGCCGAGCCTTGATTAACCAAGCCTTAAGGTAGGAGTGACAATCAATCTATGACATGTGCAATGTAGATTAGGTGACACACAGGGTGTCTCACAAAAGTGTCACATGTGAAACATGATTTTTATGTTTATGAGAAATATAAATTTGTCCGTGAAATACTGGTAATTATGTTCAGCTATCTTTAATGTGCCATAATATTTTTTTTCTATCCATATTGGAGCTTCCGCTATCAAATTATGGCCAATTTATTCAGGCCAGTTCAAATTCACCCTTGGCCATTGTGTGAAGAGAGCTCTTTTATTAGAATCGTCATTCATATCAGTGTATGATTGAACACAATCAACAAAATCAATAATAATCTACCTACTAAATGTTGAAAGTTAGTCGAATTAAAAATTTAAAAAAATCATCCGTATTATCAAGATATACCATAAACTATTAGAATTTAAAAAAATACATTAACATATTCTAAAATCATCAGCGGAATTATAAAGGCAGTTTTTTCAGTTGAAAGTCATGTTCTTGTTCAAAAGTGGCCAAAGTGGGATTCGCACTCTGTCCGTATAGTAATGTAGTGAAATTCGATGGGAAAATGTGTATTTGATAGAGGACTGATAAGGCTTACCTTATTTGTGTATTTGTAATTAATTTTCTTACTCATGGGACACTTTTTTGATACACCCTGTAAAGTTATTAGTCATATTGACCAAACTTGCAACACACGTACAAACCCTCCCCTATTCCTGATAATAAAGTGTTTAGAATAAACAGTATGTTCTCAGTGCCTGTTTCCAGACGGAAGGACATGATGTGGACCTATATAGAAGTTACCTGACAACAGAGGCTGGTGTTGCAAAGATAATTTGTATCATGAACTGTTAAATAGGATTATATCTTAAGATTATTATGATCATTCTTTTGCCAAAAAGGCATGAATTGAAGTCATACACAACTTTACAAAATATCACTGAATCACTACAGGGTGAGTCAGAAAGAACAAGCTTCTTTTCAAGTAAAAACGCCATACTATTATAGGGCAGGCTCGCAAATTCAAAATCGATAATAGTGCTAATTTAAAAGACTACATATTTGGCTTTCATTCATTGACTTGCGTCATAATGTTTACATACATTTTAGAATCAGTAGAACCCGGTATTGTTAAGCATATCCACAGGATGGCAATAACACATTGATGGATGGATGATTCAGAGATGCCAAACATTGAAATTGGCGAAAAACTTTAAAAGACAATGAATGTTGGATACAAAATTACAAAAAAAAAGAGAATAGAACTGATGAGTAAGAAAAACCCTGAATTCAAGAAAGAAATCCTGAAAAGAGACATCTTAGGTGGTTTAAGAAAGCAAGCCTCATAAAATACACCATTGGCATAACCATTGGCTTTGAATATGCAGGACTAACTTTTTTGTGACACCTTTGCGAAAAAAAATAACCATTTTTTTTACTCACCCTGTATCTAAAAGTGGGGGTGGGGGGGGGGGGTGGAGGCCATTTCATGAAGATAAAATCACTTGGTTTTGAATAGAGTAGGGGTTACAAAAGATTGGGGATACATTTAAGGGGCTGTGGACTCTCAGGTACAGCCTCCGTAAAACTGCCGTAACTTCTTCAATATTCATTTAATCTTTATAAACAATACACTTTTTTTTGCAGAAAAGGGTTCAATGAATCCAACCATCAAAATGAAATTGACCATTTTGGAAATTTTTTTAAAAAACACGTTTTTTGACCCATTTTAGGTTTGGAAAAGATAACTCAAAATAAATTTTGTTAAATTTTGTCATACAAGTTTTATGATAATCCTGATAACATTCCCCAGGAACGTTTTTTTTTTTAATATCTTTTTTATTTTTTGAGTCACATTTGTTGGCACTTTTTGGTCTACAACTAAAAAACCCCAAAAAAACCCCCAAAACGCTCCTGGGGAATGTTATCAGGATAATAATAAAACTAGTATGACAAAATTCCAAACCTAAAATGGGTCAAAAAACGTGTTTTTTATAATTTTTTCCTAAATGGTCAATTTCTTTATCATGGTTGGATTCATTGAACCCTTTTCTGCAAAAAACTGTATACGTTTATAAAGATTAAATGAATATTGAAGAAGTTATGGCAGTTTTACGGAGGCTGTACCTGAGAGTCCACACCCCAATAAGTTTATTTGTGACAGCTCAGAAAGAAATTAACCCACGAAATGAAAAGTAACCCTTTTTTTTAATTTCAATTACATTTTAACTTTCCAACAAACCAAGCAATGGGAATCCAATGACGAGCAAACCTCAATTCAAGTCGAAGCCAGGCACACCGACTGCATGTAGTGATCGGGCAACGAACAACAACCAAGAACTATCTGATGAAAATCAGCGGCAGGAATTGGATCAGACGAGCAACAGAACTGTAGAGGCTTCAAACTGTGATGTCAGCGAAATCTTCAAATTACTTGAAATAAATAGAACTGATGAGTAAGAATTGAATGAATTCTGAATTCAAGAAAAAAGAAAAAAATCCTGAAAAGAGACATAAGTGATTTAAGAAAGTGAGCCTCATAAAAATACATTGAAGAATGACTTGATAAATCTTGTGGATTGATGTTAAAATTGGGGCCTTTAGGTGACGAAAAAACAAAAACCCAACTGAACGGGTTTAACCGACTACGGTAATCTCTTTAGAAATCGAATTGACCCAACATTTCTATTTTGCTAGTAAAAAAATAGCAAAAGTTTGGCAAAGTTATTCGGTAATTTTACGGTAATTTTCAAAGAAAAGTAAGAAGAAGCAGAAATAAAAAAGCCCGACCGACCGACCCTACCTGAGAGATCCGTTTGCCCGTTGCCTTACTACTAAAACTAGTGTCATTGTCAATTTTTAAGATTTCTTTTTTTGTTGTTGAAAGAAAGCACAATCAATTGTGGCCATTTTTAGCATAGGCCTACCATTGGTTTTGAATAAGAATGACAATTTCTTTTGTATGTTGCGAAAGAATAACAGGGGAGAGGTTAGGGAAGGGGGGGGAGGGGGGGGGGGGGGTGGCGGGTGGAAGGCCAGGTCATAAAGAAAAATCACTTGGTTTTAAATATAGTAGGGATTACATTTTGTGACAGCTCAGAACGAAATAACATTTAACCCTTTTTTCAATTATATTATATTATAGTGATCGGGCAACGAACAACAACCAAGAACTATCTGATGAAAATCAGCGGCAGGAATTGGATCAGACGATCAACATAACTGGTTCAGATTGTGATCCTAATGTCAGCAGAATCCCCAGATGTCTGATTGATCAAGCTTTAGGGTAGGAATGACAATCAATCTATGATATGTGCAATGTAGATTAGGTGACATACATGTACAGTGTGTCTCAAAAAAGTGTCCCATGTGAAACATATGGCCATGAGAAATATAAAATTTGTTCGCGAGATACTAGTTATCATGTTCAGCATCTTTAATGTGCCATGAAAAATGTTTTAAATTCATTTAGGAGCGTCCGTTATCAAATTATAGGCAATAAAATCTGGCATGTTCGAATTCATATTTGGCCACTATTTGTGTGATGAGGGCTCTTTATTTTCTTTAATATAATGTTCATTCAGTCTGTAATTGAATATAATTAATAAAATCAATAATAATCTACCTACTGAATGTTGATAGTTGATACAAAATTAAACCATATAACCTAGATTTTTAGAACCATAATGAGATAACTCATAAACACTCTTAATTTGACTTAAATTAATAGTTAAAAGCTGGGTGCTCCAGTGTATTTATAATGAGTCCCAAATATTTGAAAGTTGATTATCTCAAAATAGGATTTGTTATGTAAGACCTTCTGGCGCTAAACCCTCGCTATATTCTAAAATCATCATCGGAATCATGAAGACAGATTTTTTTCAGTTGAAAGCCATCTTGTTCAAAAGTGGCCAAAGTGGGATTCGCACTCTTGTTACTAAATTAATCATTTCTCCGTAGTAAGGTTGTGAAACTCAATGGGAAAATGTGTATTTGATAGAGGACTATAGCAGCAGTCCTGTTTTTTTTAAAACAAAATACATATGGTGTATAATTAATTAATATTCTAACCCATTGGACACTTTTTTGAGACAACCTGTATTATAGTCAATAGTCATTAGTAATAGTGACCAAACTTACAACACACGTAGGCACCCTCCTCAATTCCTCGATATGCAAGTGTTTAATATTATTATACGAATAATGAATGTTTATTAGTGCAATGGTACGAACACTTCATGAGGTTGGAACATTGCATCTTTCACCGAATGAAAATATTCGTTCCATTGCACGAATGAAAACATTCATTATTTGTTTTATACAACACTAAGAAAATCATTGTTATTTTGTAACAAATTGTAGAGATTTATATAAAATATGATGTACTTACCACTCTTCTGATATCCTGATACTTTGTTTGCATTTTCCAATAGGTCCCGTCCAATGTTCAAAACAATCATCCAACGTTTTCAAAAGTTGTGTTCAATCATAAAATAATGTCATCCAAAGTTTTCAAAGTTGTGTTCAATCACAAATGTCATCCTCATCCAAAGTCAACATATAATCGCTATAACCAACAGGTTGCAACTTGAATTTAAAGTTTAAATAGTCAAAATGATAACAAAAGTTCAGAAAATTCTCGGTAAAACATAAAGTATGTACACAGTTTGTTGGCTTTTATTTTAGCCTAGTACTTGTTGTAAAACTTAACAGGCCCATGGAAGTGGAATTGGTGCACCGTAGATGTGGCCACTGAATTCTGTATGTTGAATTCACTCAGCATGCTCAAAAACATCTGCTCTTGAGAATTTGAAAGACCATTATTGTCTGTTGAGACTGTTACGGCTTGAGTTGGATGCTCTACAACTACTATGGCTTGCTCTTCTATGTTTTCTTTTATTTGAGCTGCAATGATGGAACTCATCATCTTTTTTCCTTGTAGCTTGTTCGAGAATAATGTTTAAGTGACGACTCTGATTTATGGCCTGTAATAGACATGATGTGTCTACTCTCACTGACGGCAGTTGCCCGTAGACACTGGTTTGTGTATTTGGTCGTGCAGCCAGCTTTCTCAGCGATTACCTTCATTTTATTCCCTAACGTATTGATTCCTTGAGGAGACTGTGTATACCACGGTGAACCATCTGTTGGAGTTTTGGGTTTTGGTCGCTGCCACACACACTCTTGGTTGGGATTTAGTGCATCCTTGAACGCAAGAAAAGAAGCAACTGGGCATTTGGGAGATCCATGGATTTCATACATGTGGCCACTGTAAGATTCATCGTCGTGTTCACGCATGCATTTGGTTAGCATATCACCATGATCACTGTAACGGAGATTCTGCTCGTCGACACAAACTTCGAAGTCAGAAATTTCCATAGTGCGAAGGTTTTCCCTTTTTCGGTTGGCAAAGTAAATCATGATATCGAGGAAGACTTTATCTTGGAGGCCTTGTGGTGTTGTTGTTGTGTCTAAAGAATCCAAAATCTTAGCCATGTCCTTCTCGCTCACTTGCTTCTTGTGCACTATTGCTCCCTTTCCCTCTTGCTTCAGCTTGACCATCATCGCTTTGTACGAGAGTCGTTCAATAAATAATGAAAGTGATCATGGTATGGGATGCATGAGTGATGATCAATACAAAGTATGAACCTTTGTCTTTCAAACAATACACTTTTGGATTGTTAGATACCTTTGGTTATGTAACGTCATTAACATAAACACAATAGGTTTCAGACACTGACTGAAATTTGTTAATTATTTGGCTGGATATGTAATATGTTGAATATGGGTTGATTGATACATTTGCGTATATCTCGGCAATGCAAGCATAAAAACAGATAACACTTGGCACATAGTTAGAACACACACTTATCTCTGTTTGACACTCTGAATTCTTAATACAAACAAAAAGGGATCATCTCAAATACGCTTTTATTTAGCAAAATCCGCAATAATATAGCTTAGAAAACAACAAAGGATAAAGAACAATGGAGGAATTATAATTTAGTAAATTGTTGTGGGATGTAAAGCAATAATAGTGAGGATTTCAAGAGGAGCTGTTCATAAAATTTCCTCAAACCATTGAAATCATGTGACGATTACTTTAACAATACATATCTAGTAGCTCTAAAGATAACAGTAATAAGAGAGGTTGTGGCAGCCATCTTTGATTGAAACATTCATGTATATCTTCAATTTGACTATCACAATATTTATACACATTGCTTTAAGCATTTTTCATTATTTCTGATTAGAATTTGAACACACAGTAAGCTATTATCTGGTAAATTTCATGATTTTAACCATTTTTGGCCCAGTTCAAAATGATCTGCCGTCTGCGCATGCGCATATTTTCTGCAGGTTTCATGCGAATAAGTTCAGATAATTGGTTAGCTATCATATGGAATCTCCCAAACTGGTTAATTGCTTGGATTTTTCCTAAATTGTTTGATTTTCCGCAATATTAGTGATTCGCTGACTTTGCATTTTTCAATGAAATTGGCCATTTGAAATATTGATATTTGTATATTTTTATTTAATTGCCTCTCCTTACTTTTCCCCTTTATACTACATATATCAAATTACATTAAAGTTATAGGGATTAAAGTTATTGTCTTTTTTATCATACTTACGCGAAAATTATTGGATTTACCTGCTTCTGGTGTCATGTTATGCAATCTTCTTACCACAATGTTTTATACAAACAATTCAAATTTACCGCCAAATAACTGATTTAGCAGTGTCCCAAGTGTACTTACTTTGAGACAATGCTATGACGTCATAGTTCACACTTATAAATCCAAAACTGTATTGTTTGAAAGACAAAGGTTCATACTTTGTATTGATCACACTATCCCTCAATAGAATTACTCATGCATCCCATACCATGATCACTTTCATAACTTACTGACTGACCCTCGTATGTTTCGAAGTCATCAGCGTTGGTTATATCCACATCTGCGGTCGCTTGGAAGTGCTGATGAAGCCCATAACGAATTCCATGCATAGATTTCTTTGTGTACAAAGATCAGTTGATTTTCCTCAAACCGCCGTAAGAGCGTGATAGGAATTGATCAAATCCTTTGACGTCCAGACCTAGAACGGCGTCTAAACTTGTTCCGGCAAACTCAGACGACGCTGGCCACGCGTCTCGGACGATCCAATATGGCAACGGGAGTGCACCATTTTGAAATATTTTTAACAGTCATCGCCCGGTTAACGATGAAAATAATTGAAAAAATAGCATTACAATTGGGGTGATTAGCCACCCAGAACGGTTTTGGATTGGAAAAATTTTCTTCTAACCTATGATGAATTTTTCAAAATGATTAGATCAACATTTTAGGTTTCCGCATGTCCATCGTCGTCTGGGCAAACTTGGCAAATGCTTCGAGTCGATTTAAAGGGGCAATTAGATATCTGGTGGAGGCAGCGCCCTCAATTACAAAAATATATGATAAAAACTGGGATTTGTATATTTTTACAATTTGTATTACATGTATGAACTTACACCTATAAGGATTAAGAAAAGTCAGCCCTCTTTGTACAACAAAACGTCGATTCAAAAATGCTGGTAGAGCCGCAACCAGTAGGTACATGTAACTCGACGTCGTCTGTAAGCAAAACAAACTCCGCCATTTTGTCGTCTGCACTGGGTCAAAGCAGGGATTCTAATAATTTTGGGAAAACGGTCCCATAAATTAGGGTAATCTTCCGGAATGCGTCCGTGACCAGCGTTTGACGCGTTTGACGTCATTTTTGGTCAGCATAGTCTTGGTGGCGCTATTCTCGCGGTAGATTTACACAGACGACGATGGCCACGCGAATCCTAAATTTTGAATTCGTGTTGGAATAACACGTAATCGCGAATGTTAATCTTATCATTTTGAAAAAACTCATCCTAATTAGAAGATTTTTTCCCCAATCCAAAACCGTCGGAGTTGGCTAACCAACTCCATTGTAAATGATATTTTTAAAATTATTTTCATCGTTAACCGGGCGATGACTGTTAAAAATATTTCAAAATGGTACAATCCCGTTGCCATATTGGAACGATGAAATCGCGTGGCCATCGTCGTCTGGATTTACATAGACGACGGTGGCCACGCGAAACCTAAATTTTGAATTCGCATTTAGGAAAAATTCGTCATTTTATTGAAGGATTCCCCCCCCCCAAAAAAAAAACCGTTGGAGTTTAACCAACTCCATTGTAAATGCTATTTTTAAAATTATTTTCATCGCTAACCGGGCGATGACTGTTAAAAATATTTCAAAATGGTGCAATCCCGTTGCCATATTGGGTCGTCCGATACGCGGACGCGTGGACAGCGTCGAGTCGTCTGCTACAATCACGCCTTGTCGGTATAGCGCTACCAAGGCTATATGCTGACCAAATTGTAATTTAAAAGTGGCTTCTAATCGGCAAGCTGAGTGGCACACCCCTTGTCAAAGGTTGTCAAGTCATGGGCGGCAACCCATAAATCGCGTTAGGGCCGAGCGGCTTACCGTGCAATGTATCATAGGGGTCGATGCACGGCAAATCGTGCAATGGAGCGGATATTTAATCACACGTGACCTATAATCCTCCAATGAAATAACAATGATTTTCTTAGGTGTTGTAAAAAACAGTATGTTCTCATGGTCATGAATGCTATTACTACAGGGTGAGTCAGAAAGAACAAGCTACTTTTCAAGTAAAAACGCCACACTAAAAAGGGCAGGCTCAAATTCAAAACCAATGATAGTGCTAACTAAAAATACCACATAGTTGGCTTTCATTCATTGACCGTTGCGTCGTAATGTTTACATACATTTCAGAATCAGTAGAACTCGGTATTGTTAAGCATATCCATAGGATGGCAATAACACATTGATAGCTTCAGAGACGCCAAACACTGATCAAATCGGTAAAAAACTTGAAAAGGCATATGAATATTGGATACAAAATCTTAACATTTAAATAAAATAGAACTGATGAGTAAGAATTGAATGAATTCTGAATTCAAGAAAAAAGAAACAAATCCTAAAAAGAAGCATCTAAGGTGATTTAATAAAGCGCACCTCATAAGAATATGGAAGAATGACTTGATAAATCCTGTGCACTGATTTTAAAATTGCGGAAAAAACACACCCTGTTGTACGGGCCCAACCGATCCAGAAATCGATTTGACCCTAAATTTGTATTTTTACTTGTCAAAAAATGGCAAAATGTTTACTCAGTTTTTGTGATTTTTACAGTCATTTTCAAGGGAAAGTAAGAAGGAGAAAAAAAGAAGAAAAAAAGAACAACAACCCGACCCTACCTGAAAGGTTCGTGTTCCCGTACATAAATACTGGAGAGAGTATTTATGTCCCGTACAACTGGATTTCTTGTTTTCGTTGCCTCACTATTAATATTAGTGTTATTGTCAATCTTAGTTATTTTCTGTTGTTGTTAAAAGAAAGACCAATCAGTGATGGGCTTTGTAGCATAGGCCTACCATTGGTTTTGAATATGCATGACAATTTTGTGTGTGACACCATTGCGAAAAAATAACCATTTTTTGTTACTCACCCTGTATGTAAGAGCGCGGGATGGGAGGGGGGGGGGGGGGGGGGGGTTGGAGGCCAGGCCATCACGAAAGATCACTTGGTTTTAAATACAGTAGGGGTTAAAAAAAACCCATTGGGGATACAATTAAGTTTATTTGTGACAGCTCAGAAAAAAAATGACAATTAACCCTTTTTTATTTCAATTATATTTTAACTTCCAACAAATCAAGCGAAGGGAGTCCAAGGACAGGAGTACGTCAATGCAAATCGAAGCCAGGCACACGGATTGCAATAACGATCAACAACCAAGGACCATCTGATAAAAATCAGCAGCTGGAATTGTGCATTAACTACGTCAAATATGGTCAATGCAAAAATGCCGAAGACTGTTCTCAACTTCATGAATCCGAGCTACCGTTTCAATGGCAGGTTCGCCGCAATAATACTAGTAGATGGGTATATCTGGATCAGATGAACAACACAGATGTAGAGGCTAAATATTGCGATCCTAATGTCGACAGACTCATGATTAATCAAAGGTAGGAATTCAATCTATGACACGTACAATGTAGATTAGGCGACATACAGGGTGAATTAAAACATTGTGCACGATTTGAAACGACCATTTGACCTTGATGCGTGCATTGAACCATACATTTTTTGATGTTTGTATCAAGCGTTATTTATCTAGTTTATCCTCACAAAAAAGTAATTGACTGAAAAATGAGCAAACTGCTACACGTTATGTAAACTGTCCGCGTTTTTCGCCATTCCAATGGAATTTAAGACATGAATATTACTGCAGCATGATGATATGGAGCACCGTTGCGGCGCAGGGATATCACTCTGGCTCTGACACGTGCCTCCACTTCTTGAAGGTTGACTGGTGATGCAGCATCACCAGTCACTGATGCAGGAATTCAAATTTGTCTTTTCATTTGACACTTTGGTATCGGACGATTAACTGCTTATCCCAGAGTTAAAGAATTAATATTTTAGGAACGTTTTGACAATTGATGTGATTATAATGACCATGTTAGCAAAACCAATTTACTGTGTGTAAATCCCATTACAAAACGTATCACAGTTTGCTTATTTATTGCTCGATTACTTTCATCTTTTGGGAGGATAAACTAGAGTAATAACGCATTATGGAAATAACATAAATGTTATGGTTTTAATGCACGCATCGAGGTCAAATTTTCGTTGCAAATCGTGCACAATGTTTTTTGATTCACCCTGTATCTGTATAGTCAGTCATATAGTCAACTTTAATAGACCTTGTGTAATGTCACTGTCACACAATCGAACACCCTCTGATACTTCGTCTTGCCGAAAACCGCTCT
The DNA here is from genome assembly GCA_035610835.1 of Ophiura sarsii. Lineage (NCBI taxonomy): Eukaryota > Metazoa > Echinodermata > Ophiuroidea > Amphilepidida > Ophiuridae > Ophiura > Ophiura sarsii. The sequence continues at coordinate 57,542,161 of CM069454.1, forward strand.
TATTCGAGAACCGCCCAATACAATGTCTACTGACATTCGATATAGAGTGTATGCAATGAACCAACCGGAACGGTATAACAATGGATTGGGCAGCCATCATGGGGTATAGGCTAGTCACGTATTCGGATTGACAATTAAATTTCCCGCTCCATGTACTCTGAACTGACCAAATCATATTGTCCCGTGGACGCCATCTTGAAGGCTCAGTTCAAATGAGGACATAGTGACGTAGCATTGCATACTCTCTATACGGCGGGACTGCGATTTAAGCACACTAGAGACGAAGCATTGATGCATAATTGATGTCACGATAGTATCATATATAACGTGCTAATATCTAGTATTGAATTTGACGCCTGTACATTTAGAAACACATGAAGGTGATAGCACAAAATAGTGTTGATTTTGGCACTTTCAGATTGCGACCTCCCCATGTTCTCAAGCATGTGGCTGAGCACTGGAACAAGGGAGTGCTTTAAAATGGATATAATTGTAAAGATGAACACGTCAGCTTTTAAATGATATATTACACTAAATGAACATATCCCAAGATATTTAAACAAATTGTGATTGAACAAAATATTCCAAACTTTTTTGAGCAGTTTAGTTGACAAATCTGTTGAACCACATACTTAAAGGCTAGTAATTATCCTTTAAAATGGGACCATGGTGTTTGTAACATTAGGGGATGACTAGTTATTGTAAAAAGAACAAAGCATAGGATTATCCCCATTGAGTTTGTACAGGCGGCACCCCTTCCGACACAACCCCTGGTCCCATGTATCTCCCCTTCTGCAATAGCTATATCAATGCCATTTTTGCAGGCGGATAGCTTGTTATTAGGGCTTTAAAATGATACCAAATTATAGAGATAGCTTTTGTGGTTTTAAAAATATTTAAGGAATCAGCATGAAACTCAAAAGTGTAACAGCACCACCCTATTGGGCGTGACCATTTACAATTATATTACACTATAAGGATTAAGAAAAATCAGCCCTTTTTGTACAACAAAACGTCGATTAAAAATTTAAAAAAACGTCAGACAGTGTCCCCCTGCAGTATGCGTGATACATATAACGCGATCATATTTACATTGAGGGCGTCTTAAGAAAAGTTTCAATAAATAGCGATGGTATTGATGGTTTAATCACGTTTTGCTGATTTTTATGAGTAGAAACAACAATAATGGTAATTTTTAATGTTCATCTTGAATTCTGAAGTAAATTAATTTAAAAAAAGAAGAAAAATCCACAATACTTCGTGCCCCTTTAACATACCAAATCTATAAACCCAATCCTTTCAAATCTTAGTGGAAGTCTGCACCCAAGACGGACGTGATGTAGACTATAGTCTCGGTCAGAGGTTACCAGACAACGGAGGCTGGTGTTGCAAAGATATTCGTTAACATAATCTGTAATAGGATTCTATCTTTAGATTATTACGCACCCTCCCAAATTCTTGATAAGAAAGTGTTTAAAAAAAAGTAGGACAAAAATGCTATTAACCCGGTGGTTCAAAACAAAGTTGACCCAAGTTCAAGGTAATTTTTCAACCACATTTAAAGTTTGTGCGAATTTGGGCTTACTTAGTCTTGATCAGCAATAAGTTTTGAAATTATCCTGACGAAATGGTACAGTTGTCTTGGTTGGTTCTGCAGATATGGTTCATTACAGAAAGCATGCACAAAACTGCCTTGTCCACGGGAGCGTCTTTTATAGTAGAGATGGAATGCACAAAGTGGACTTACATGTACACACGATTGGTCACAAATTGTAAAAAAGGGAGAAAAAGAAAAAAGGAGACATCTGAAATATCTGTCTGATGCTTGACATAACCTTACGTACCACCTACTTACGTACCTGTTGAATGTGTATGGCACATTTAAGCAAAGAGATTGGGAAACTTTGTCAGGGCGGGCATTTTAATTCTGAAACTAGAGCGTCATGTTTTGTTGAAGACAACAACTAAATGACGCTCCCAAAACTCAGTTTTGTACATGTTTACTTTAATGAACCATATCTGAAGAACCAAACAAGCTAAACGCGCCACCTTTTCAGGATAATTTCAAACTTTTACTGCTGATTAAGACTAATTAAAAACAAATTCTCTGAAACTTTAAATGTGGTTGAAAATTACTTTGAACTTGGGTCAACTTTTTTTTGAACCACCCGGTATAATACATGATCATCAGATTTTGGCTGATTTAGACCCGGCCTCTTATGTAACATGAACCAAATATTTTTACATTTGCATGCTCAGTCTTCTTGAAATTCTGCACCCAAGACTGCGGTCGCACACTTTGTTTGTTGCCCATTTCCCCCAGTCTCTCTATTTGGGTCAATGGCGTACCCAGCTTTTGGAAACAGGGGGGCCACGACATTATAGTTGTACCGACGGCAAAGTCAGGATGTACCGACAATATTTTTTTACAGACTCCAACAAAATCGTTAAGTTGCCCAATTATTTGTTTCCCGCCAGCAGCTGAAATCTTGATAAATGTGTGGGGGTGTGTGTGTGTGGGGGGGGGGGGGGGGGGGATGGTAGGGGGTAGGGGTAGGGGGGGGGGGGGTAGGAGTGACGTTATCCTCAAAACCGGCCGAAAAAAAATCGCATGGTCAAAATCAGAAATGTACCGACAGGAGCTCGTGTGTACCGACGGGGATATTTCAGGGGGCCACCGGGCCCCCAGGCCCCCTCTGGGTACGCTACTGATTTGGGTCACATATACGGACATGATTATGACCTAGTATAGGTCAGAGGTCACAATTGTTTGTGTATACCTTTCACCTTGCAGCGACGAATATGGAGATTACGAGCACAGTCAGTTGTTGAAGGATTTAACAATTTCCAGATTTTGTATCGGAAATGACATCTTCCGACGCCTGAGTACTATGCCAACGGTACAATGTTTATCCCCCGGGTTAAAATCGTTCTGCACTGAATGGCTGTGGTATTGGCAAGATGTGAATGGAACATGGATAGAGTATGCTCAGAAGGTAATTTACAATGTACAGGGTGTCCCAGAATAATTTTACTGACCTTTGTTTGATATTTGTTTATAAACAACAGTCTGGCAGTGTATCGATCTCAATCGAAAATACAACGATAAAGTCGAACCAAGACATCAACCAAGTCCGATGTTTTGTCAATGTCGTAGCCTTCCCATCACTCCTGGGAAGATTCCACCCTTGCGAATCGTGACTGTGGCATGCTTTGTGATGCAGGTGATAAATCAAGACATCGGAATTGTTAAATTTGGGTGTGCGACCCCCTGGCAAAGTGGACCAAGACAATTAAGGGCACGTATCAATCATTATAAAAACTGACATGGCATTTCATCCATGCAAGCCCCTCAAAATTGAACGCACACAGAAGCAGTACACGGTGTGTCTATGGATACACAAATTCATGCAACGATGTACGTCATTACGCTTACAAATCCTTGTAGATCTATCCCAGATTTACCGGCGTTTAAGTCTATATCAGCCGTAATAAAAATCATAGGTGGTACCAACTGTCAGGACTGGTTTAGATGCTGCCCAAAAATCTGATCACATTATGTTCCATCGTCCTGTATAGTTTGAGCCCATTGGGCTACATTTTAAACTAAAATGTGCTATATAATCGTCTTTTTCTTTTTCTTTTGAACTTTATATTTGACAAAAACTGAAATAGCACTGGTTTTCAAACAAATTCAAGTTCAAACATTGAATTTCTTAACACAAGAACTTTGAAAAGTCGCGTGTTGGGCTAAAAAGTCCACCCAATAATTGTTTAATTCAACATATTGAACGCATGCTGGGGAGACCCTGAGGCAGTCTGTCTACAATATAGCCACATGAATTGACACACGCGGTGACTTGTGATCTCAGAAATGGTACCAACAAATGTCATCAAGCTTAATAAAATCTGATCCAGGGATAATATATTTGTGACTTTTTTTCTCGAATTTTGAACTTTTTATTTGACTAAATTTGAATTAGCACTAATTTCAATGACAAATTGAAGTTAAAGTGTGAATTTCTCAACACAACTTTCAAAAGGAAGAATTTGGGCTTCTTCCACCCAGTAAATTATCCAATTTAATTGAATCTAAATTAAGCTGAAATGTGAACTTTATATTTGACAAAAACTGAAATAGCACTGGTTTTCATACAAATTCAAGTTCAAACATTGAATTTCTTAACACAAGAACTTTGAAAAGTCGCGTGTTGGGCTAAAAAGTCCACCCAATAATTGTTCAATTCAACATATTGACCGCATGCTGGGGAGACCCTGAGGCAGTCTGTCTACAATATAGCCACATGAATTGACACACGCGGTGACTTTCAGCCACATTGGGCTAGTTTTAAAACTAAAATCTGATCCAGGGATAATATATTTTTTGACTTTTTTTCTCGAATTTTGAACTTTTTATTTGACTTAATTTGAATTAGCACTAATTTCAATGACAAATTGAAGTTAAAGTGTGAATTTCTCAACACAACAACTTTCAAAAGGAAGAATTTGGGCTTCTTTCCACCCAGTAAATTATCCAATTTAATTGAATCTAAATAAAGCTGTGTACGGGTAAACTTTTAACATTTTCTGTCAGAATACTTAGTAGTACTCTCTAAATGTAAAAGAGTGAAATTTCACTCTAATGGAGTGAATAATCACTCTTCAAAGGATTGCTGTAGGTGATTACTCTAATGCAGTGAAAGTCACTCCTTGAAAGAGTGGAACCATTTTCACTCCAAAAAAGAGTGAATTTTGTTCACTCCAGGAACGAGTGAATTTTCACTCTTCGAAGAGTGCCTGTAGTGATCACTCCATTGGAGTGAAAAAAATAGTTAATATATAAGGAGTGAATTTCACTCATTTAGAGTGAACTTCACCCTCATTGAGAGTGAAGGATAATGGAACATTTTGATTACTTAATCACATTCACATGAATAACAAGTCATTATCCAAACTATAACTACCTTTTCTCGACCAAACAACTGCTGTCATTTGCCTATGTTACATTACCACGTCCTTTCGGTAGTGAAACGATATCATATATCAACATGATATTTATCTATGTAAAGTATCTAAATCTACTTTCTATGGTGTTTATCGATGATGTTTTTACGCGTTTCATTTATGTAATTTACATTTAATCATAATTCGGACTTTAAAATTATTGCAGAAACAATTAGCATTGATATCATCATTAATTATTACTTCAATAATGTTTAAATTTAATAAAATAAAGAATGTTTTGAGTTTTCCGTATTCCTTACTTAGTTTGGAAGAAGTGCCCAAGGATAACCGGACTGTTGCATGAAACCATCTGCGACATCTGGAGAACTGCTTCAATTCCTTTTGACTGGAAAGTGGGAGAAACAATCCTTATCTCAAAAGAAGAGAATACAAGTGAACCAGCCTACTTCAGACCTATAACTGTGAAAAATTCAAGTGGAAATCTTGGAATGGGCATTCTTGCTCAAAGAACCCTTGAATACTTAACAGAGAACAACAATCATCACCTATCGGCAAAAAATAGCGTCGCCAACACGTTGGTATACAGAGCTCTGAATCTATGCGACAATGAACATCGCAATAATGAGTTAAAACACATTGAAAAAGCATTGAATAAGAATGGCTATCCCTCGAAACTCGTACACAAAGCTATTAGAAGACAAAGTGCTAATGTAAGCCAGGAAAAGATAGTGGAAGATGACTACAAAGGTATCACGTTCATGCCATTTGTCAAAGGTGTCTCAGACAAAATTTACCGATTCTTAAATCGTGCCGGTGTTAAAACTTACTTCACCAAATCGACCAAACTAAGAGATATTGTCAGCAAACCTAAAGATCCTATGCCCAAAGGTCGTTCACCTTGCGTGTATTGCATACCATGTAGTTGTGGTGAACAATATATTGGTCAAACCAAAAGGCCTTTAAAGGTCAGATTGTCTGAACACAAAAGAGCTACATTACAAGGCAAGAAAGATAGCTCGGCACTAGCTGAACATGCGTGTGAAGAAGGTCATGAACCACTCTGGAACCAATCCAAAAGCATTGCACAGGTTTCCAATCTTAGTATGCGGCTTGTTCGTGAAGCTTTAGAGATCAGAATCAATGAATCATCTACAATCAATAGAAATGACGGCAAAGATATCAGCCGCATGTGGCGCTCTCTATTTCCTACAGTATCAATCAATCCCGCCAATCGATAACAGTCTTGTATTTTTTTCAGCCAGGTCCGCAATGAACCATTATATACCCTGCTCAAATTCGTTACAGCGTCAAACGATCTTTACAGATCAGTGACCGCACTACTGTGCATTAGACTTTTGTAGTCTGTAGTAGACAAGGGGCAGTCTCTACGTTATTTCCATTGGTCAAGGGGCAGTCCTTTGGAGGTTCTATTAGAACCAAATTTATATATAGTAGGCCAGTGGCAACCTACGTGTTCAGTGGAAGCGGCAATCCATCTGAACGGCTCTTTTCAGAGCCACCAATTCTTTCACAAGTAGGAAAGGGCACCTACTCTCAAATCATCGACAAGGGGCAGCCCAAATGATGATAACAAGAGAAGTGGCAATCTCTATGTTTTGTTCAATATTATAATAATTTGGTCCTGAAGAAGTCAGCTAATCCTGACGAAAGCTTGACAGATTAAAACTCGTCCGACGGCGAACCCGTTAAACTTTTAACTTATATTATGAATACCCGTCGTAAAAGCCTATCTCACAATTAGAGAACAACTATATTGACAAATCTGTTCAAAAGGGCTTCATGGAGAAAATATCAGGCTGTGTTGAACACACAGAAGCCCTTACAGAAATGCTTCAAGATGCCAAAAAGAATGGCAAGCCAATCGTGACAACTTGGTTAGATTTACAGAACGTGTATGGAAGTGTACCACATAACCTCATACAATTTGCCTTGGAATGGTACTATGTGCCGGAACACATCAGAAAGATTATCTTCAACTATTACGATGAAGTGTTCATCTGTGTGAAAACAGAGAAGTGGACAACAGACTGGATACAATGCTTTATTGGAGTATTTAAAGGCTGTCCGCTATCATCCATTCTATTTCTAGCCGTTTTCAATCTATGTCTGGATCTACTCGACCAATCTGATCATCTTGGATATCGCATGAGTAATTCCAACATTGTGTCTTCAGCTAAAGCATATGCCGACGACCTTACACTGGTTGCCAGAAACACAGAAGGTCGTCAACGACTCATAAATACCACCAACGAATTCCTCAAATGGTCAAGAACCATGAAAGCCAAGCCTGTTAAATGTAAATCTCATGCCATGAAGAAAGTGGTTCCGAATGCAGACCAGAAGCGAAGAGGCCATAAAACACAATATATAGCCTACGACCCACAACTGGTAATTGACGGACAGAAAATCAATCACATATATCCCCAGCCAACCAATGAGATTCCTTGGGAAGTTAATCTATGAAGACCTGAAGGATGATAAGATCAGACAAATGGTTACCAGCAAGTTGTCTGCTATGTTGGAGTTAACAGATACAAGCGAATTGAATGGTATCATGAAAATGTGGATCTACAATCATGTGATCATCCCAAAAATGGTATGGGAATTTACCATCTACAACTTCCCAATCACCTATATTGAGAAACTGGAGGCAACCTGCACAAAACATCTGAAGAGATGGGCAGGAGTAACCAGAAGCACTACCAACAGTGCTTTATACAGATCCAGAAAACGCTACGGCCTACAACTAAAGCGACTCACCACCTCGGTGAAATGTATGCAGGTAACCAAATACCATCTCAATAAGCACCCCAGAGAAAACTCAAACACTATACCGAGAGTGTTTAGAGTCGAAAAAGACGAGGTCCAGATGGAATGGAGTAAAGGAGCTGGAACAAAAAGAACGACATCTCATCCGTAATGAAATCGGCAGAGGTCAGACTGACAAAGCAGGCTTGGGATTCAAGAAGAATCAGAAGCTTAGTATATAGTATTTCCTCCAGAAATTGTTGAGACGGCCAAGCGACCTGACATTACTATTTTCTCAACCCAGACTAAAAATGTCATCATCATTGAATTGACAGTCCCAGCAGAGGAAAACCTTGCAAATGATTTCGCCAGGAAGAAATGTAAATACCAAGACCTTGTAGCAGAATGTGAAAATAACGGATGGTCTGTAAACTACTTTCCCGTTGAAGTCGGAAGCAGGGGGATTTATAGTACCACGATCAGCAAATGTCTGGCCTCACTAGGAATCCCCAGCGGGAAGAGAAAACCAATCTTAGACACAGCAGCTAAAACAGCCTTGCGAGCAAGCTACATTATCTGGCTTTGCAGAAGCACCAAGGCGTTCAGACAAGCGGAGTTGATTCCACCTCTAACCATATGCCATGAGGGAAGTGGGACGGTTGAGCGCTCACAAAACCGGTTTAACCCGCCAAAGTCTGGTCCGCAGCCTAGAGACCTCAGAGCATAAATTATTTACATGTACACAGATGAAGATGATGAAGAAAAGCTATATTATGCCACACGGTGATTTTTCCCAATAGTCATTTTCAACGAGAACTACATCAGGAGTGCTCATCTTAATAAGGGTGAAATTACGGCTCCGAAGGTGACTACACTGGTAATCTACCAATGAATTATTCTTCTTCTTGGTATTCCTTTTCTACTAATTTTCAGTCTACTTTAGAGAGGGCCTATGAGGATTATCTGACAGGACATGGTGATAAGATGTTCCCATTCTCCACCCATGAGAACAACTACCAACTCAACTTTGAAACCATGCAGCAACAAAATGTCTATTACAAGACACATAGGAGTGTGCGCAGAAGACCAAAGTTTCAGACTCATAGTGCGTCTGACATGCCTGATCGAATGCAGCTTGTAAGGTACTGTATCATCATCAAGCTATTTCTCATACAGGTATTAACCAAGAGAACTAAGTATACATTTCTGAAATCAATGTGAGTATTATGTACATGTAATACTACTGGGCATCCTTGCTTCATGCTGGACCCACTAGAATATTATTAGCGAGGGAGGTGAGTAATCCGGGTAATTTGGAATAAACAAGAATATTGTCTTTAAATATCAGGTACATACGGTGCCCTTTATATAATGTAAGTGACAGGGTGCCTTTAATCATGTTAATACACCATATGGCTTAGGCCAAATGTGCTTTTAAATGATACCTAGATGTTCCTATCTATTATTAAAGTACTCCATGTGTTCTTAATATACCCAGGTGCCTCACATGGCTAGACCCTACCAAGGGCGACCCCAGAGGGGGGGGGGGGGGGGGGGGGGGGGGTGGGGGGGGGGGTGTGGGGGGGGTCCTCATTCATCAAATCTGTCGGCAAAATTATGGTGCTGTGGGCAAATCAAAGGAAGGAGGAAGAAAAGGGAGAAAGGAAAAGGGAAAGAAAGAAGGGGAGAAAGAAAGAAAGAAAGAGAAAAGAAAAGGGAAAGGAAAGGGGAGAGAGAAAGAAAAAAGAAAGAAAAAGAAAAGGAAAGAGGAAAGAAAGAAAGGAAAAGGGGAAGAAAGAAAGAAAGCCCCATAACAATTATCGTATGCGTAAATGATGTTGTGTCGGCATATATGTTATGTTAACACAAATCAAATCAAAAATGAACAAAGGCAATGTAGGCATATGAATTTGTAGGCACTGTGAACGTGCCCATTTTTATAAGATTTTGTGTCGGCGCACATGAACAGCCTAGGCCCAAGTCCTTGTTTTGCTCATTGTCAAGACACGCAAAAAGCAAACAAATTGTGTCGGAATAGTATAGGCCTAGGCTAGACACCTCGATCGTAGAGATACGATGTTGCGGAGCGGAGTTATTGTCATTTCAATGATCGTGGGTCCAGTTTCAAAAGTGACACGCATCCCTATTGAAAAGCACGAATCTGATCATTCTAAACAGTAATCATGGTAATGCAAACTCTTTCTATAGGATGATTGTCACTTTTGAAACTGGACCCACGACCATTGAAATGACAATAACTCCGCTCCGCAACATCGTATCTCATCGATCGAGGTGTCAAAATACGCAGAACAAAACAAATATATATATATATATATATATATATATATATACTTATATATATATACTTATAAGTATATATATATATATATATATATATATATAACTCCTCACAAAAAGTATCGAAACACTTAAAAATGATCCAATATATAACGGCTCGAAAGGGTATGCATCGATCGAAGCAAATAACCATTGCATAATTTTTTTCTGCGTATTTTAACACCTCGATCGATGAGATACGATGTTGCGGAGCGGAGTTATTGTCATTTCAATGGTCGTAGGTCCAGTTTCAAAAGTGACAATCATCCTATAGAAAGAGTTTGCATTACTGTTTAGAATGATCAGATTCGTGCTTTTCAATAGGGATGCGTGTCACTTTTCAATGACGTCATGGTTATTTGTGCTCAAACTTAATTTTTTCTAACTTTCCTCTTTTTACATCAGGCATCAGAAATCCCAAGATAGTTCTAATATGGACATTTTCCCGAAAACGTGGGTTATGAAAGGCATGCAGACAAGCTCGGAGCCCAAGTTGATCCGTCTCCACTCAAAGGAGGAGGAATACCTAACAGTGGAGAAGATGTTCATGGACGATGCTTGGAAGGACGATGTGAACATACTGGCTGTAAAACGTGTGCAGAATGTGGAATTGTGGGAAGATTTGTATAGGTCAGTATGTGCCGCGACGCACATTACGTATAAGTTATAAGCTCTGCAGTTTTGGACCCAGTTTTTTGGGACACGCTGTATATATAATAAACTCCTTACAAAAAGTATCGAGACACTTACACATGATCCAACCAATAACGGCCCGAAAGGGTATGGATTATTCGAAGCCAGTAACCCAATGCATAATTTTGTTCTGCGTATTTTGAGACCTCGAGTGTTGAGATCCGATGTTGCGGAGCGGAGTTATTGTCATTTCATATAGATGAGGTGACCGTTGTTTACATCCAATGTTTATCAACAAACGCAAAGGTCGAAGGGACTGGACTGTCGATACACAATAACCACAACACTATTCGTTATCATTATGCCGAATTGCCCTTTATAATGCGTTGGCACGAGTTTAAAAAGTACGAAAACAGGATACGCGCGCAAACCGCCGGGCAAAGAACAATGGCAAGCCACGTTTTGTCTGGTGTGACGTCACCTGTCACCCCTTCTATAGGTGCAGTTTCAAAAGTGACACTCGTCCCTACAGGGTGTATATATAGGACTCTGTTTCATCTAAGTCCATGGACTAATATAAAGGGTTCAACAAAAGAAAGTATACCACTTTGTTTATGTCGTTTTGAGTAACATTCAATTTTTTTTGGACCAAACAGGCTAGATAGGCGTTTAGATGAATTTTGTAGGCATAATTTGATACCAAATTTGCCCCCTCACAACAAAGATAAACCATGATTAGCACCATTTAAAGAAAATTAGTCACTTTTCAAAAGTCACATTTTCAATACACATACGCGGGAAGAAAAGACCACATGTTACCTGTTCATAATCAAATAGCCCGCTCGCTCAGGCACAACCCAACACACTGTGTGATCAATATCCATTTAATTCCCGGCCATTCAAAGTGCCACGCACAGCATTTTCTCGCGGCTTGCGTGCGTTAAAAATGTGACTTTTGAAAAGTGACCAATTTTCTTTAAATGGTGCTAATCATGGTTTATCTTTGTTGTTAGGGGCAAATTTGGTATCAAATTATGCCTAAAAGATTCATATAAATGCCTGTTTGGTCAAGAAAAAATTGAATGTTACTCAAAATGACATAAACAAAGTGGTATACTTTCTTTTGTTGAACCCTTTACCTAAAGGGATAGGATGTATGTATGGATGTATGTATGTATTGTTGTTTACCCAGGTGTATTCAAACACGTCTGATATGGCTGCTGTGTATACTCAACGCCGCCGGCGCTGTCCGTGTAGGCACGCATACAGACGATGCCGGCCAAGCGGCAAGACCCCGCATATAAAACAAAAGTGATCATAATGGGGCTCGAACTCACAACCTTTCGGTCCCCATGTCAACGTTCCATCCATTACACCAACCGTGCTCATTTAAGCCAAAAAAAATGGCAACTAATTTATTTATATCTAATTTTATTAATTGGACATTTGGGCATAATGTGGGTTAACGCCACACATTTATATTTTAGCAATTTTAGGCAATATTTCAGGCCTATTTTTCATTTTTAAAGTAAACTTAATTAACATTGAAAACCATATCATCGTCTGTAATTAAAAAAAAATCCTATGTGTTGCCCCCAGTTCATATACTTTACATTATACGTTTTTTCGTGTAAATTGTTGCACAAAATAAGCCAAAAGTCACATTTGAGACGATAAATCGTTCATGTCATTGCAGACGATGCTGGACACGAATTCCGAACTTTGACAGTTTGTATTGGCTTAATACGTAATCGCGAATACCCATCGCAAAAGTCTAAACAAAACACTTTTCTATGTATAACTATAGTTAATAATCCTAAAACCGATAGTCAACGTGTCCTTTTTCGACCTTTTTTCAAGTTCAAATGTCCAATTAATAAAATGAGATATAAATAAATTGTTCACCAACATTTTGTTAAATTAGTACGGTTGGTGTAATGGATTGAACGTTGACATGGGGAGCGAAAGGTTGTGAGTTCGAGCCCCGTTATGATCATTTTTGTTTTATATGCGGGGTCTTGCCCCTTGGCCCTGAGGCTTGGCCGGCATCGTCTGTATGCGTGTCCACACGGACAGCGCCGACGGCGTTGAGTATACACAGCAGCCGTATCAGACGTGTTTGGATACACCTGGTAAACAACAATAGATCGAGTCCATGCTTCCTATCCCTTTAGGTATATTAGTCTCAGGTTTCATGACGGTGTTATAATTGTCAAAACCACTAGGCCTTGACGAAATCACGTTCAGTGCAAAGTACAATTAATAATGATAATATTCTGAAAATCTGAGATCAATCCAATGAAAAATAAGACCGCTAGCATAATTTGCGCAAACCATGTCATTTACTAGTCTGTACAATGGGATTTAAACACCCCAGAAAATGACATGGATTACGTTTCAATACTTTTCATTTACAAACATTGTAAATCATAATATCAATAATAATTACAATCTGGAGTTCCTCTTATCCTGGCCCAAATCATTAATAGCTACATAATCATATATTTGATGCTTGAATATTTCTGCGCAATGTTCAACGTTGCTGGCTCAGTGTTCTCAAGTATAACACCGTCATGAAACAAGTGATAATTCTTTATACACCCTGTAGGGACGAGTGTCACGTTTGAAACTGTAAACTCAAAAATACGCAGAACAAAACTACGCACTGGGATATTTGCTTCGATTAATCCATACCCTTTCGGACCGTTAATTATTATTAATTATTATATATAAGTGTCTCGAGTTTGTGAGTAGTTTAGATATGCCCTATGTTTGTGTTTAAAGGCATATTCAGTAATTTTGAAGCACAATTCTTTTTTTCCCCGGATGTTCATTAATATTATTAGAATACAATATAAAATTGAAACTGTATCAATGGATTCACGCCTACAAGGTCAAATTTAAGACATTCTCTGATTTCATCCAAACCTGCGATAATTCAAATCGAGATCGGAAATACAGGTCACATATGGAGCAGGTTTGAAGACGAGATGTTCAGAATAGGTTCGCAGACGATAATCCCATATTTTGATTTTAATGATTTTAATATATCTGAGTAGTCGAACTAAAATTGCGGCTTGAGACAATCAATCAATATTGATGGTGAAATATCAAATCCTGGACTGGGGAGTACCTGAAGGTTCTGTTGTAGGTCCTGAACTATTTGTCATCTATTCGGCTCCCATCGAAGATATCATAAACAAGCATGTACGGTTCATACTGACGTGTAAACCCGACCATATTTGGTCATTATGTTCAATTGATAGCGAGTGAGAGGGGACGTACAGAAATGGATAAAAAGGGGGCCCTCGACAACTGGTCTGACGCTTAATTGCTCTAACAGGACATCAAACATCGCTGCTACCTTGCTCGAATCGAAGAGTAACAGATTTCCCTCTTTGGTCGGTCTTTGAAAACCTAATAACTACATCCATAAAACCCTCATTGATGGTGACATCCCTGAAGTTCAAAATGCGTGATAAGTGTGATTTCTTTGTTGTTGAAATAGCAGTGAATTCCCCCACTCTCAAAAACCAAAAAAAAAAGCTAAAAGGAAGGTTCCTCTAAATAATGATGCTTCAACACTGAGTAGCAAAATCCCCGCAAGGATGGACAAATGTGTCTCAAAATAGGAATGGTGATGGGAGATGTACAATCGGGTTGCCCTTTTAAACGCCAGGATCCTCCCTCAATTTTGTTATCACGAAATTGTCAGTCGGGTCTAACCATCCATTAACCTTGTGAACCAATGCGATTGAAGCTAAATAAGTGGCAATTGTGAAAGGGGCTTTCCCTTCAATTGACAAATGCGATATAAAGGCGACAACATGAGGAATAGGAGCGGGCCACACGCAGGTGACACCAAGTCGTGTGCGGAAAAAATATCAAAACTTGCTACTCCGCGACGGTTAGTCGCGTGAGAGAGCTTCTGGCCAAGGATGCGTGAATTAGCTTCTGAGCTTCTGCCTCTAAAGATTCCAAAGAAAATCCGGTACTCGAACACCCATTAGCGATTAACCCGGCGCAACTTCCCAAAAGCGGTCCATCTGAAAGCGTGATAATGCATCAGCGATTTCTTAAGGGGGCTGTTAACCCTCAGCATAGCCTCAGTAAAACTATGTAATTCCTTTATTATTCATTTAATCTATACAAAAGTATACATATTTTTGCTGAAAAGGGTTCAATAAATCCAACCATGATCATGAAATTATAAAAACACGTTTTTTGACCCATTTTAGGTTTTGCAAAGATAACTCAAAATATCTTTTGTCAAATTTTGTCATACTAGTTTTATTATATTGCTGATACAATTCCCTAGGAACGGTTTTTTTTTTTTTTTTTTTGAAAATCATTATTTTTTAAATTATCGACCAAAAAGTGCCAAAAAATGTGATTTAAATTACCTCAAAAATCATGAAAATCACATTTTTGGCACATTTTAGTCAATAATTCCAAAAATAATTAGATTATGAAAGAAGATGTAACGAAGGCAATGATATACAATAATCTAAACATGTTGATGCTCTGTATTATGATATCAAATGTAAACATGATATATGTGTATTATGATATACAATATGCACAGAAAATATATGACTATCCACTTGTGTAATAATAAGATATACAGTGTAATGTTGAAATAATCATGCTGAAAAGCACATGAAAACGCCTGGAATGTGATGCGCGGAAAAAGCGACATTGTCCATGAGACATCGAAGAACAAAACATCTAACTAATTTCATGATCTCAGGGCATTTTGATGATTGTTTATTGATTATAGCTACCACAGCTGCATTATCTGACCGCATGATCACACGCATGACACGCTTACCCTTCAACAATTCGCCCCATGCCACTATTGCGACAACCACTGGAATAGAATGTCTAGCTGTTTTGCATTTTTCAGACCGAAGACCTTGAAACCATGCCCGTTGAAAAAATTCCCCGAAACCTATCTCGCCGCTCGCGTCCGTAAAAAATTGTAAATCGCGATCTTCGCACCAAAATTGTTCTGGGATATAAATTGCACTACCATTGAAACTCTGCAAAAAAAACTAGCCACTTTTTCAAATCGAATAATGCCCCTTTTGTGATACGAATTTGTGCCAAGACTGCTTCACGCCCCGCATTAAATCAATGAGACGGCGCAAGAAAGCGCGTCCTGGGTTAACCGCCTTGCAAACGGAATGGGAACCTGTGATGAATTATGTACATTCTGAACCTTGGAATATGATTCTTTCTAATTTATCAGCAGGGATTGAAATAACCTGGCGAACCGAATCGATCCCTAAGCCCAAAATGCACTCTATATTTAGTCTAGTAGTGGGAGCGACTGATTTGTCCTAAGCCAACGGAACGCCCAACTTCCTACACACCTTGTTGAAACTATTTACAATGTGTTGGCATTACAACCCACCCTCAGCCGAAACGAAGATGAAATCATCGACGTAATGGGAGATGTTATCGGAACCACCTCCCTTTTCCCGCCCATTCAAGGAAGGTAGAAAAAGTTTCAAAGTAAAAAGGAGAACAAGAAGCACCCATATGAAGAGATTTGTCAACAAAGAAATGATCACCAAATGTAATGCCAAGAAGTTCAAAATCGCCAGGAGAAATGGGTAAAAGACGGAAAGCTCAGACTCAACATCCGATTTTGCTATTAACACCCCCTTCCCATTACGTGACACTAAATTTACAGCATCATCAAAAGATGCATATTGAATTAAACTACACAACGATTTTGTAATGCCGTCATTGATGGAGCCACCCTCTGGATGGGATAAATTCTGTATTAAACGAAACTTCCCAACCTCGGATTTTGGGACCCAAGCCAATTGGTGAAATTATAAGATTTGGTAAAGGAATTGAGCTAAAAGGACCCGCCACTCGGTTCAGTTTAACCAGGGATACTATTAATTTTGGGATAGGAAAGTCCTATACTAACGTACGTAGCGAAAACGGACCCTTTTGCATATTTGAATAAATTATGGTAATCGTCCGGAATGCGTCCGTGACCGGCGTTTAACGCGTTTAACAATGTTTAACCAGGTTTAACGGAATTGTTAGTCAGCATAGGTTTGGGGGCGCTGTAGATTTACACAGACGACGGTGGCCACGCGAAACCTACATTTTGAATTCGTAGTGAATAACACGTAATCGCGAATATTAAACTTATCATTTTGACAAATTCATCGTAATTAGAAGAATTTTTATCGTTAACCGGGCGATGACTGTTAAAAATAATTCAAAATGGTGCACTCCCGTTGCCATATTGGGTCGTCTGAGAGACGCGTGGCCAGCGTCGCGTCGTCTGCTACAATTACGCCTTATCGGTAGAACAGCGCCACCAATTCTATGCTGACTAAGTTCAATTTAAAAGTGGACCCGATCGGCAAGCTCAGTGGCATACCCCTGGTTTAACCTCCTTCATTAATTTATCTTTGGCAGCTGAAGGTTTAAGATCTACGGATTTTAAATTTGGTCCCTCCCTTGAAAGCGTAGCACCTTTATAGCCTTTAAACCATTTGAAAAACCCTCCTCAAGAATATTGGCAGCCTTTTTATTGGCAACCCTTTCTTTCTACATACATGAACAGTCATCTGTCATCAATTGAGGGCGCTCTATTTAGTGACGCACTGCCGTCGTTTTTTACACGGCGATTCATTAAGTGACGGAAGTCCGTCGCCCGCCGGAATGTGAACAAAAAACACTTTTCAATAGAGGGCGGACTTGAGAACGGGACTGCGTTAGCAAGGGAACGGCCTCACGTCACAGTAATTTTAAAAATTCATAAATAGCCGATTCTGCCGATTTTAAACAACGAAATAACTCTCTTATCAAAGAGATAACCGTTACAAAGGCATCACTTCTAAATACTACGGGGCTTATATTTAATGTAAAAATTATCACTCTTACACTAAAAAATCTATAAAATGGTGTCATCTCGTCTAGAAAATGAAAATGGTGGTCTCATCGCAGCAAACCGGTCAAAAAAGACATAATTAAAGCTTGTGTCGTGTGAGGTTGCGGTTAAAGGTTTAATGTAATCATCTAACTGGATGTCGCAAGGAGTTCTGATACCTTATGCTGCCCTCAACTCGATGGATAGTTACTTTTTATGCAGATAATTGGGTGTAAAAGGCCTGAACGTATGCCGACGTATTCAAAAAATAGCTCGAAAATTGTCAGAGTCCGAGAACGTCCAAGAACGTCCAACTTCCCAACGAATTGCGTCAACATCGGTGATGGAATGGACGTATCCATAGCGTATTAAACGCATACATAGCGTATGACTAACGTATTGATAGCGTATCACTAACTTATAACAAACTTATGACAGCGTATCACAGCGTATGCGATCGGCGAGCGTATGACTAACGTATTCGTAGCGTATGTCTGCCGTGCTCGACGTATCCTCAGCGTATCCTCGGCGTACAACGAACACGTGACTTATGCCGTTGCAGAAATTGAGTTTCGTACACGGCGGGACAAGTGTTGCCAGTTCAAGTAAACGCAGCCTAGATGATAACTATTAAAATATCTAGAAGGGTAAATCTATATGTCTAACCTATAACTTAAGACGATTAACGTACCTCTAACGTATGTCAGCGCATGTCTAACGTATGTCAGCGTTTGTAAACGTATGTCTAACGTACCACGAACCTATCGGGAACTTATGCAGAACGTAAGTTAAGCACACGTTGAGTACGTCGAGAAATTTTGAACATGCTCAATAATTTTTCGCGGGCTCGACGTGTTCCAAATTTTCACAACGTATCACAGCGTGCTCTTAACGTATACGACGTATCCCAAACTTACCCCTAACTTGTATCAGCGTACACCAACGTACGCCAACGTACGCCAACGTACGCCAACGTACGCCAACGTATTTTTCGATATTTCGCATACGTTGTTATACGTTCAGGCGATACGCCATGGTGTGACAGGGCTACCGTACAGTTAGCGCGCATTCGGCGTTTTGGGAACTTATGGAGGGTTTGAGTATATAAACGGGTCCCTTGAGTATCTCATCCTCACTTCTTCATGGTCTGTCCTGGCCTTCTTGCTTTTTCCTCCTCCTCGGCCTCGGCCCCTGGTTGCTTGCTTCTTCTTGGGAGGCATGTTAACTGCTTGATGACATCGGCGGGAATGATGTAATGTGAGATCGGCGCGGTATTTATACGTGCTACAGCGGCATAATAAGCCACGTGTTTGTTGTACGTCGAGGATACGCTGACGATACGTCGAACACGGCAGACATACGTTAAGCATACGTTAGTCATACGCTCGCATACGCTGTGATACGCTGTGATAAGTATGTTATAAGTTAGTGATACGCTATCAATACGTTAGTCATACGCTATGTATACGTTCAATACGCTATGGATACGTGACAGGGCCTGACACGATCGCCCGGCATAAGGTGAATACGTGAGAATACGTCGAAACTCGTTGGAAATACGTCAGGCATACGTTAGACATACGGCACATATACGTTATCAACTCGTTATCACTACGTTGGCTGTACGTTTCCCCCAGCCTACGTTCATCAACGTATACCAACCTACGAGTAACGTACGAGTAACGTACCACTAACGTATGCCAACGTATATTTAACGTACCACAAACTTACCGGGAACTTATGCAGAACGTATTAAGCACACGTTGAGTACGTCGAGAAATTTTGAGCATGCTCAATATTTGTTCGTGGTCCAAATTGTCACAGCGTATCACAGCGTGCTCTTAACGTAAACGACGTATCCCCAACGTACCTCTAACTTATATCAGCGTACGCCAACGTACACCAACGTATTTTTCGATATTTCGCATACGTTGTCATACGTTGAGGCGATACGTTATGGTGTGACAGGGCCTTTAAAGATAAATGGATTCAACCAAAGTAAACACCACTTCGAAAACCGAATGAGAATTATAACAAATCAATTGAATATCAATCAATCAACCAAGCAAGAAAATTAAAGCTTGTAATAAAATATTGATTGAAAATATGAATGGAGTAACAGACGCAGAACTGAACACTATTGATCCAAGATAAGAAGAGCTTATAAAACACAATGGTTATATTATTCTGAGATACCGAGGGTGAAATAACAATAAAGACGGGACCAGAGGGAATAACTAAATGTTAATATAAAAATGTGAAATCAAGATGGCGACCAAAATATAACTCTGAACTTGACCCTGAGGTAAAAGGTGAAATTTATGGCGGGGAAAAATTGGATGTGATAATTTGAAATGATGTAAGATGAACAATAAACGGCCTAAGAATAAATACGGCTTTATAATAAACACAGCCTTACAGGGATACAAAACAAACGTGAATTAGGGGATTATTTTATAAGCTCTTCACGACTTCAAGTTCAAGTTTTAAACATGAAATGGCAACTAAATTAATACACATGCTCCGTAAAAATGAAGTGTACGAGTGTCCATAATTTTAGACTCGCAAAAAAATAATCTAAATCTAAATTTGATCAGTCCAATGTAAATGCTAATTGACTGAGATAAATTATGAACAAATCGGGCTCAACGAGAGATTGGTCTTTTACAAAAATATATATACACACATTTATAGACCTATTTATTGATAGGCCTGAATCACCTCAAAAGGGGACCTTGACACTATAATATTAATTATCACTCACATATCTTCATCTTCGTTCACAAAGAAACAATCCATACGGTCATGTTGAATCCGAGTAAAAAAATATGTCATGGGCGCATCGAGATCGTCGACAAGCGTAGATTTTGTAGTCACCAGATGATATTTTACCAGAAAGCATCAGGGAGATGACTATTATTTTTATATCGAAAATAATATCAAAAACTGCCAGGCGAGCATCAGGGAGATGACTATTATTTTTATATCGAAAATAATATCAAAAACGGGACATCAGCAACAAAACGCCAAACGAAAAACGGAGCAGTGGTCACTTCAGTGCAACATGGAACTCTGACAAAATTTGGCTCAATCTTTTTGTTCATAAGAAAAATAAATAATTCATGTCCAAAACTTTCGCGCCAGAGATTAGTGTCCTCAAATATGAATTTCAAAGCGTGGGGACAAAGATAATTTGCATACTCCAATACATAACATTTATTATTCACAATTCCCCGAGGATTGACAGCAAGTACAGCAGTCCAGATCCAACACGTCTGCAAGTTCCAGACACTGATCGGGGTATAACACGGAACGAATAAAGAAGGAACTCATCTAAAAGCGTGAGAGACAACGATTATCGCAATGCACTCGCTATGCACTTATAAAACTCGCCCATTGCTTGTGTGGTAGATTTCGATCACGACAGGAGCATGCGCAGATGCGATTTTTGTGTAAGTGGTCTGTGATTTTGTCAATATTATATTTTTACTGTGATTTGTCGATCTGCATTAAATGCAAAAAGTAACAACGCCCCCGGCTGAACTCGAACCACCAACCTTTCGGTTAACAGCCGAACGCGCTAACCAATTGCGCCACGGAGGTGATTATTTACTAGGCTGTTTTGGTTTGTCATGTTCACCCGTACACTTCCCCGTACACTTTCTTGCAAAGTCGGGCATCGTTTTTTCTTAAATGTTGCTTGCATATTGCCTTTGCTGTCGCCTTTAATACATGTGCTGTCACTTGAACTTGGAACCAACGTTTAATTTGAACTGTCTATTTTCAATAAAAAAATACTCCAATACGGGAAAAAAATCAGAAAAGCTCACAGACAACAAATAAGAACATCATTTTACTCGACCTAGAATTTCAATCAACGGATTTTAATCATCGGCAAAACCCGATGATGTGAGTGACGTCATTTAATGAGCTCATTAGCATAATTTATGTCCGTGAAATATACAATAGGGTTTTGGTAGTGCTATGGGGGAAGTCCTTCGTTACACGCTCGGTTTGACACGCTCGGGACGTAAATACAACGCAAGCACAATGCTTCGCCCTTTAGGGTCTTATATAACACAAATTACAAATACAAGTTATAGTCCGGGGACTCGGAGTAAGTTCAAAAAGTGAAATAATGAATGTATTGGACAATAAAAATTAGGATGCCAATTTGTAGGCATAATTCCAAAAGTACCAAATCTACGGCGTGACAGATCGCCATAAAATATTACGCCAAAATAAATTTCTCCGGTGCTGTTTGCGCACATATTTCGGCCCTAAATCATAAAAAATAAAGGCCCACGTTAACCAGTACAACTTCAATATAATATTAAACTAGAAATAGGCAAAATCGTAAAATATTCCGTATTTGATCGCGGTTAAAACGTCTTTTTCCGTATGCACAGAAATTGCGAAGTCCAAACCCGGAAGTAAACTAACTGTTGTTCCTAATACACTTTCGCTGGTGCTTCAGTGATCAATACCAATTTACCCGGGCTATTTACCGCACAGTGAAAACTTACACAATCACACATTTCTCACAATTAATTCAAAAATAATATTACATAAAAAGCTGATCTTTACGGGTTAGTACAAAGAGATGTTGCGCCACGGGGAATTCCCAGGTATCGAATCCCCACCGTGTACAGCGCACGGTTCAATGCAGCTGAATTTACGTACGCAACCTCTTCATGCACTCATTGGGCTAATTTGGCTAAATCACTCACAAAGGCAACACGGAACAAAACGGCTGTGAGTGACGGAGTGACGGAGTGACGGAGTCAGTCACATTTGCTCACATAGGCTGATCTATACGACCAGCAAACATATTTGGTGTTGTAGTAAGTCCGTGTATTATTATTAAATTAGAAGAGATGTCTGTAAACTGGGAATCTAAAATGAACTCTATAGAAAAGGCAATCAGATCATGGACGACAAGAAATCTGTCAATGGTGGGTAAAATACAAATAGTAAAAAGTATTTTGGCATCTAAATTCTCGTATATAGGTTCAATAACAGACTTACCCCATGTGTTTATAAGCCGAATAAATAGAGAATTTTTCAAATTTGCTCAGAAAAAGTAAAAAGATCAACGTTATCTAATGATTATGGAAATGGTGGGCTACACAATGCTGAACTTTATGCATTTTTAGATTCGTTAAAAATGTTTTGGTTAAAAAACCTGATATCTCCAGAAAAAGATACATGGACCATTATTCCCCTTCAGTACCTGAGAGTCCACACCCCCCTTAAGCGAAACACATTTGGGTCTCAATATTTTAAAATGCAACTGTTCTATAGATAGAATTGTATGCATAGACAAATGTTTTCAGATAGTATGAACGAATTGTTTAAAGATATATACATGTAAGTTATCCTTGTTTTATAGTAATTTGATTAAGACTTGGTTTTTGACACAATGTTCCCAGAACATAAAGGGTTCAACAAAAGAAAGTATACTTCTTAAAGGGACATTAAGTGGTGTTGAAAAGTTTAAATGTTTAAAAATTTACTTCAGAATTCAAGATGAACATTAAAAATCGCCATTATTGTTGTTTCTACTAACAAAAAACACAGCAAAACTTAAAACAATATCATCGCTATTTATTGAAAAACGCCCTCTATGCAAATATGGTTCGCGTTATGTATCACGCGTACTGCACGGGGATACTGTCGGACGTAAAATGCTGGTCCCGCGGGACCAGCATGTTTTGAATCGACGTTTTCTGGTACAAAGAGAGCTGATTTTTCTTAATCCTTATAGGTGTAAGTTCATACATGTAATACAATTATAAAAATAAACGAATCTCAGTTTTTATCATAATTGAGGGCGCTGCCTCCAACACATCTCTTAGTGTCCCTTTAACATTCAATTTTTGTTTTGGACCAAACAGGCTAGATAGGCATTTAGATGAATCTTTTAGGCATAATTTGATACAAAATTTGCCCCCTAACAACAAAGATAAACCATGATTAGCACCATTTAAAGAAAATTAGTCAATTTTCAAAAGTTCAAAAAAATTGAATGTGACTCAAAATGACATACCGTAAACAAAGTGGTATACTTTCTATTGTTGAACCCTTAATCATGTTAATGACCCCTCACATGTATCCGTGTGAGCTGGGCGGCCCCTTACCGTGTGAAAAAGGGGTGCGGACGGCGGCACACACGGTGGGCCGTTTCCCATCCGTTGAACACGTTGCGGGGACTTTGCCGGCCACCGGAGTTTTGAACTTGCTCAAAACTCCTGGCGGGTGAGTAAAAGCGGCGGCGAACGATGAAAGCCCGGTATAAGGACGGCGCACCCGTTTCGCGCCCGTTCGCAGGGCGGTGATGGACGGTGGTACGTGGACGTCGACCATCTTAGCGACGGGCTGCGAACGGCCGCATTATGTAGCCTGGTAACCGTTCGCGGAACGGACTCTCGGCAGGCATGTTGTATTATAGAATTCAGGGCGTAGCAAGGTATAAAAAAGTGGGTGACCATTTAGGTTGAAAACTGTAAAGGTTTTTGAGCTGGTCAGTCCGACGTACCAACAAAAAAATAATAAAAGGTAGCCCCAATTGTGTTTGCATTCACCTCGTTAATTTCAGGTAAGAGGAGGGTGGGGGGGGGGGGGGGGGTCAAACAAATTCGCACGGTCAAACAAAATCGCACGGTTGTGCAGTGCCCCCTCAGAATTGGTATTGGTGCGATTTGGTGTGTAATTTTACCAATATTTTATTCAAAAGCAATCACTTTCCCCCGTTTCTTCTTTTATTCCCCTTCTTCTTTTTTCCTTTCTATGCAAAAAAGTGGGGGCGGCCATGGCTGCCCCTGCCGCCCCGGTTGCGACGCGCCTGTATAGATGTTGGTCGTACGAATTCCGGAATGCAAATGAAGCGGCGCGAGCTTGAGCGCTCAGCTTAAAAAGGGCGGTTTGATGATGTAATCAAGACGTTTCGGCCGGTACCCAGGCGTTCCGACCGGTTAGGAACCGGTATGGAGGTGGTATGCACACGGTGAGGACACGGTGAGAACGGTAAGCTAGAACTGTATGAGGCTGGTGATCCCGAGACAAGGCCGGTGAGAACCCGGTAGTACAGACCCGGTGTAGAACGGTATGGACTGAGGACCCGGTGAGGAGGTATTATGCACCCGGTGAGAACGGTAAGCTAGAAATGTAAGGACGGTGAGCCCGGTGAGGACCCATTTTTTACTGATTGTTTGGACTCGGTTGTTTTTCTATTAGACGGTAAGGTGGCCGCCTACCAATACCGCCCTGCGAACGGGCGCGGAACGGGTGCGCCATCTTTATACCGTCCTCAAACCGGGCTCTCACCGTTTGCCGCCGCTTTTACTCACCCGGCAGGAGTTTTGAGAACGGTCAAACTTCCTGCCGGGCGCGGATGGCCGGCAATGTCCCCGGCAACGTGTTCAACGGACGGGAAACGGCCCATCGTGTGACATCACCGTGTGCCGTCTGCACCAATTTGTCACACGGTAATGGGCCGGCCAGCTCACACGGATACATGTGAGTAATACAGAGATTCCCGGAATGTGAGTGAAGCGGCGAGCTTGAGCGCTCAGCTTATACAGGGCAGTTTGATGACGTTATCAAGGCGGTTCGGTCGGTACCCAAGCGTTTCGGCCGGTGAGGACCTGGTGAGGAGGTGGTATGAGCCCGGTTCCAGGCCGATAAGGACCCGGTATAGAACAGTATGAGCCCGGTGACAAAAAAAAATCAATGCGGCCGTTGACATTTTTTGCTGATTGTTCACCGTGTTGGACTCTGTTGTTTTTCTATAAGACGGTAAGGGGCCGCCTAGCTCACACGGATACATATGAGGGGCCCATTAGATCAAGTAGAAACGTGGGACAATCATGTGATTTGGAATAATGAATGTATAACTAGTAGAGGTAAAACATGAATTTTAAGAAATGGGCAAAGAAGGGTATAATGTACGTCTCAGATTTGTATAACCAAAATAGAAAGTTTAAGTCAATGGAGGAGCTGAAATGTCATTTTAAAAATGATGGTAGTTTTGTGTTGAAATACATAGCTTTAAGACAAGTAATGCCACATACGTCTGTACGTGGAAATCATCGACAGATTCTGTAAACAATATATATACAGTTTAATTATGGAGAAGACTGTGTTAAATTAAGAAAATGTACAATAAAACTGTACAGAATAACAATGCAGTCACAGATATCATTAGATGTCAAAGTTTCTGGGAAAATGAGCTTGAAAATATAAATTTTGATTGATCCATTATTTGGAAAAAACTTGTTCAAGATATCAAAGAACCACGACTAAAAACATAAAGTGGAAAATCATTAGCTGTCAGCAACAAAAGTATTTCTTAAGAAAATAAAGAAGGAAGAAAATAATATCTGTGAAACTTGTAACGAAATAGATTATATTGAACATTTCTGTTATACATGTAGCTGTAAGAAAATCAAAATAATATGGAAAGAGACTGAAAGAATACTTTTGCAACAGTATAACCTAGACATAAATATAATGCAAAAAGATCCATTGTTTGGCTACCATGATGATAAAGAAAGTTAATATCGGGGAGTGACTTTGTCCTCAAAAATGTTCCGACGGGGATATTTCAGTGGGGGTGGGGGGGGGGGGGGGGAGGAGGGGGGTAGGGGGAGTGACGTTGTCCTCAAAAATGCACCGACGGGGATATTTCAGGGGTACGCCACTGAAGTGAGTTGTAGTCATAATTTGGAAAACTTCGATTTAAAATGGTCTAGTGTCCTTTGATGTGTTCACTTGCATACAGGTTATAGTTAACAGCGCTCGTATACATTTGAAGAATTGTCCCAGAGAATTGTATTGCGAAATATGACCTCAACTAGTCAAATTATGCGCAAGGCCTTACAATTTCTGTAATGTGCCCATGGAGGTAGGACGGGATATTGCCTCGACTGAGATCCGTGGTCTATGATCACAGCTATATCTAGTAATTTCTGTGTTTGTTTTTGTTTTGACTTTTGTCACAGAAAAAGAGAAAAGATGAAAAGAAAGAGTAAACATGTGCTAGAAAAACAACTATGGCACGGCACAAAGCGAGACAGCTCCGAGGCGATATGTCGGCAAAACTTTGATTTCCGTACCAGCGGCTCTAACGTGGGGACTCTTTATGGTCAAGGTAGCTATTTCCATTGCAAGGCTTTCTACTCCAACTCATACACCACGCTGGAGAGAAAAGTCCGCAGGATGTTCCTTGTTCGAGTCCTGGTAGGATCGTACGTCACAGGTACTCGTGATATGAAGCGTCCTCCGCCAAAAGATCCGTACAAACCACTCGGGGATCTTCATGACTCGTGCGTCGATGACGACAGCAATCCATCGATCTTTGTTATATTTGAGACAAGTCAGGTCTACCCGGAGTATCTTATCGAGTACAGCAATTCATCGGATCGCGCATCATCTATTGCACCCCGAGCAGCTTCTCGCTGGATTACCAAAATGACTTCCCGCCAAGCCAGTTCACACTCTCACTATCGATCACGTCCAAGATCGATTGCCTATGCACCCGATTCAAGCTTAGCAAATGCTTTTGCGATTCCCCATGGAGACTTTACGGTGAGTAAACTCTCTCTATCACGTCCAAGATCGATTGCCTATGCACCCGATTCACACTTTGTAAATGATCTAGAGACTCCCCAAGGAGTCTCTGCGAGTAGTCCAGGATCGATTGCCTATGCACCCAATTCAAGCTTTGCAAATTCACGCTTTGGCAATGCTCAAGCGACTCCCCAAGGCGGCTCTGCGAGTAGACACTCTCTATCACGTCGCCACGTTGCCTATGCATCCAATTCACGCTTTGCAACTTCACGCTCTGCAAATGCTCTTGTGATTCCTCAAGGAACTTTTGCGAGTAGACACTCTCTATCACGTCCAAGATCGATTCCCTATGCACCCGATTCACACTTTGCAAATGCACCACCAAAACATGTCATTTATACTCGGTCAAAGTACATTGACAACGAAGGCGGTGAGGTAAACTTGGAAGATTTGGACATGTCTATAAAAATCCCACAAAATGCGCTGGCTGCCCCTGGCGTTATATCTCTTACTGTAGATACAAATGAACCCCATCCGCCGTTTCAAGATAATCAACTGGTTCTCGGACCAGTGATATCTTGTGAACCGGATGGACAGAACTTCCATAAGCCTGTCACAATCGCTGTGCCCCATTCGGGTATAAATATCACAAAGGCACGTCTGCAGGTGTGGTGCAAGACAAAGAGCAGATCATCGTCAGTATCACGATGGGAAAAAGTGTTTGATGGTTCCGATGATAAACAGAATGGTGACCCCCGGGTCATAGTCGATGGAAATAAAATCAAGATTCGAGTGCGACATTTCTCCCTCTATGATTTCCTGACAGTTCCGGTAGAAATGGTAAGGAACTTACTTTATCCCGAATTACAGCTTGACATATTGGCATATATGTATCCTGTCACTACTATTGCTGCAAGTGACGCTGTTCTATTAAGGGTATACGCCTTGAAAACCAAAGACGATGCCAACAAAAAATTAGTAAAAGAGGCAGAAAATGACGATGAAGAAAGCGGTATGTGTACCAGACCGTCATCCTTTCCAGTGAGGCCCAACGGAAACAGTCTGATGGTGTGTGCTAAGCATATTTTTCCAGAGGAAAAATGGATCCCGGTTGGTGGTTTGATTGGGAATATTTCTCATCATAATATACAGACAGGGGGAGTAGGTGCAAGATGCGAGATTACATTCAGGCAGAATGATAGAAAAGAACACGCAAATACATTTGATGGGGCTTTTGATCTGAAGCAAGACGGCAATCATAATACAGTTGACGGAATTAATTTCCTTGATAGCATGGCCAAACAAGACAATGCTAAGGCAAGAAGGGTCAAACAACAAGAGATAATTGCGCAGCAAGAACAGCTTCAAAATGAAGAGGTAGGTGCAGCACAGTGGCACCACGCAAATCAGAAACGTCCGGGCATTAATGGGGAAAATGGGAAATTATCTTGTAGCCCCGGAAGCGGTGCTATCCCACGTACACGTAGGCCTACTCCGGGTAAACGCGATACAAAATTGCAAAAAGAAATACCGTTGCTATCACCTTGCATTTTAGTCGTAGTTGAGGACAGCACTACAACTACAACAACCTCGCTGACCAAATCCCAAAGCGATTGGGGACCATTCCTCAAACGAGTGGCTAGAGATATCTTACAAAGATGGCAAGAAATAGCAGCATTGCTTCACTTCACACCTGAAGAATGTCAGGCATTTATCAGCCCCAACATGCCGGAGTGGTGGGCAGCATACACAATGTTAGAAACATGGAGACGTAAATTGCCCGAATGTGATCCTGAACAATTGCAAAACATACTAGCGGATGCCATTCGTCCTTTTGATGAGAGTTTGGCGAACAGGATTGCAGTACAGACGCTACAGTGAGCTCTTCGTGATAAGTGACTGTAACCACATGATGACATGACATGACCAATAAAATGTCCAGATGTTGGTTACAATTGGTGTTTGCGAACGGTGCAAGTAAGACGAAATTGTCGTTAAAAGCTCCACTTTTAAGAAATTCCCCCTACCCATATGGCAAAATGGGCCTAATTTTGGAAAATAAGGGTCCACGTTTGACAACCCTTAGAAATATAAAACGCTTGTTAATCCCATCAGGCAGCAAATAAGATTCCTTCTGCAAGCCAACAATATCAGCATCACTACAGTGTCTATCGAGCTGTTCCAAGGACAATGCCAAAAAGAGAATTAATACTAATAGGGTACATGATTTGTATATATTTTGTATTTTATTCAAATCGATCATTGCTAATGGAAACTATGTGAATGTCCACAAAATGTGATGTAATCCAACTGTTCCATGGGTGAACTTTGAAATTGTTATCAAAACGTGCGGATTTTACATGAAACAATACATGGACACGAATGCAGGCTGATTTTCAACGTTATTGTTATATATGTATAGGTGCTTTGTTTTATATGTTCGAGACAGCAATATTGATTCATTCATAAATTTAAAATATTACGCTTTTATAAGATTTCTTTGATTTTTTTGGTATAACAATATTACAATATCACGTACTCTATGGCTACATTAAAACCATTGATTTTGTGCTTTTCGTCAATAAACTCAATATATTATAATTCTGGTCTGTAATATTGTGTAATGTCATGACAAATTCATCAATATGACTTTACACTTTTATATTCAATTTAAAAATTGACACTCTTCAATCAAGAAATATTTTTACTGATTGTTCGAAAATAGAATCTAAATATTTTAACCCACCCTGTATGGATTATAAGTCATATGTGATTCAACAACTCCCCCATACCTTAATAAGTACAGTAGCAAAGCATTGTCGATTTGAGATAAACCCACATGTTCATATGCAAATTACTAGGATGGTGCGCCTTATTTGGAAACATTTGTATGCATTATGCATCATGCATGCGTATCGTACGTCACGTACGTACGAACGTAAATAAAACGGTGCATGCACACCCACACTTGACCAGACTAGACTTGACAAGTTTAGCTTTTATTTTATAAAGTAAATAAGCTGGGATGTAGGGACTCCCATTCATTGAATTAAGATGATACAGTTTTCCTTTTCAAGTTCATGCGTCGTAGGCCTACACTCCCCAAATTTCTCCACTGTGTTGGGTAGATAAGTTGATGAATTCTGCTAATTTTTAAATAAAAATAGTGGCCAAAAGTGCGCATTCTCAAATTTGGCTGAAAATCTAGACCTGTTTTCTAGGTCATCTATGCATATTTTAAGGAATTATTGGATTCAAGAAGTAATAAAAAACTGAGTGAAATAGTTTCTATGAAACTTCACAAATAGTGTTACATCAATCGCATCGGTGATTGTGTGTATTAATTTAATAACTTTAAAATATAGCAGTATTTTAAACTTTCATCTGTTACGCAAACGACTATTAATACCGAAATTAACTACCGCGCTTTTTTGAAACATGCTACTCACACATGCGTGAACGGAACGGACATAATCAGCTCAACACGACATTTCAATAGAGATGATTATCCCTCCATTGTTGAAGATATATTGTAACAGGCAGTGACCTGTAGAAGTTTTACACAGCGCTGCCCTTTCAATTTTGCCGGCAAAGGTGAGGTACCTTGATGTTGGGCTCGATGGTATTCCGTGTCTCGTACTTTCATGGTTTTAATGAGACGTCACAAACAGCTGGTCGCAAGTTGCGACCACTTCACCTTTCTCGCCACTGAACAACTTCGTTCGATACCGACAAACTATTGCTTGAAAAATCACGATTTCTTCTTGATTAAAGCTCACCTAAACTAATCAGTGGTATTTTCATGTAGAAAACAACTAAAGCCTACCTAAAAAATATCAACATATTTCACAGGCCACAAAGTGTTCCCCCTCCCCCTGATCTATGTTGAATCCCACAATTTGCCTACCATCAGCACAGGTCCTCGCAACATTGATCGGTGGGGAAGGGGAGTGATATGAGTAAGGGGTTACTTCATTTTCACGTGACTCAAATAGTGTGCCTGTTATGGTCCAATAAGCATGGCAATTAGGGTCAGTGTTCAAACACCTTTTTTCTATGATTGTAGTCTACTGTCTGGATTATTACTGCATGCCCAAACACTGCTTGACCTTTTGCAGTTAAAAGTCTAATTAATGTGTTGCATTAAAACATACAACAATTATAGGATTGAGCAAGTCCGTTGTCAAAAACATGTCCGTGTCTGAATTGACAGATTACAAAGGCGGTCTACGGTTTCGTCTGGGGCGTCTGGTATGATTTCACCTGGCAGTGGCGTCGCGATCGCCCCCCCCCCCCAATATTGACGTCTTGTCGGTTGAGATTGGCACTGTCGGTTCATTTGACCACATGAATCATGGCATTTTGATCGTCAAAAGTACACAGATGAAAAATTTTCGCCAAAATGCAACATTCTTTGCTACAAGCTTGTTTAGAGCCAAAATGTACCTCACTCGTGCCAAAAATAGGTGTAAAGTCGAAAAATTTCGCGCGCTACGCGCGCATTTATTGACCACCAAAATTCTTGTCGATTCATTATAATTTATCGCCCCCCAAATATTAATAACCAAGCTACGCCACTGTCAACTGGTAATGCCCTCATCTCCACTCCTGTATGCATCATCTTCATCGCTTTCTTCCCTCCCATCGCTAGTGTCATGATTCCTTTCTCCTGTGTGTTTATCGTCTGCGTCATTTCCCACTGTGTGTTTATCGTCTGCACCCATTCTAGGTGTCGGGGCTAATGCTAGCTTTCAAACTTGATTTTGAAAATTAAAGTATGCCAAATTCGACAATTCAGTAAACAATGCAAGCATTTAGCCCATACATGTCCATTAATGTTGTAAAATTAGGGCCAAATTGTATTATTTGGTTCAATAATGCTATTTTGTTGGTTACGTATGAGATCGGTCATACAAAACAGTCTATCCGCAATCAATTTTACGACAAAAATGTCGTTCCCGTAGAAAATTGAGCGATCTTGTTATTGTTGAGAAGGCCTAACCGTCAAATGTCATTTTTTTTAAAACAGGCCCAAATTGCATTATTTGGTTCATTAATGCTATTTTTTGGTTAAGTATGAAATCGGTCATACTGAACAGTTTATCTGCAATCAATTTGACAGCCAAAATGTTGTCGCATAGAAACTGGAGCGATTAGGCCTATTTTTATTGAGTTGGCCTACAGGCGTCAATTTTTTTATATTTTTAAAACAGGCCCAAATTGCACTATTTGGTTAAATAATGACATTATTTGTGTTACTTATGAGATCGGTCATACAAAACAGTAATCAATGTTACGACAAAAATCAATGTTACGACAAAAATGTTTGAAAATAGGCCCAAATTGCATTAATTGGTTCATACATTGTTCAATAATGCAATTTGTTTTTGGTGTTTATGAGATCGGTCATATAAATGTCTGTTATGTTATTCCACATCAGGCCTTCTCAAATGGTGGCGCATTGCATCAGTCCGAGTGGCGCGCGGAAGGACGCGTGGAAAAAATTAAAATTAAAAATTAAAAAAAGAAGAAAAAAAAGAAGAAAAAAAGAAAGAAGAAGAAACATATCCCCAACTTCAACCAGATCGCAAGAAGGATGAAGAGCCACTTCAGCCACTAACTGCAGTGGGTAGGTCATGATTATTAGTAGTAGGCCGATTGATTATCTCTACATTTGCTACCATTTTTGTACATTTTACCATCAACATCTCTTTATTTCTTGTACCATATTCCATGCAAATATAGCTCTCCTTAGCCTCTTTAAAAGGGAGGAAATCCATGAGCTTCCAGGGGACTCCCACCAGGGGCCCTAAGGCGGGCCCCTGGACCCCACCCGTTTTTCGCTTCGCTCGCAGGGGTGGCGCTTCTAGATCACTAACATCTCAAAAGTGGTGCTTCACAAAATCTAATTGAGAAGGCCTGTTCCACATCCTCCCTATACAACTTCCCAAGACAAATATGTCATTTCAATTGATTTCTGAGTCCTGCAATCCCCGTTTGTAAAGCTTGCACATTCGTTCACCCACCGCTCGTATCGCTCAGTCACCGACGACCGCAAAAGTGTTTTTGTTTTTTGCTGGTGGCCTCTGGCGGTTAAACAGATTCCCTTTTATCTTTATGGACCGCTTTACTATTAAAATGGAGGGGTGTGTTTTTCGCCCAGTAAACTGGGCATATAGTTTGGCTTTCTGATGGGTAGGGGGTCGATTGCCGGTTAACTCTGATGTTAAAAGTGTACTTTTTTTGTGGCTTAACATAAATTAAGTTGCAAAAATGGCAAAAACATGACTATGTTACATCAAATTAATGGTCGAACGAGGAAAACAATGGTGTATTTCAAAAGATATCGAAAATAAATAATAAAGTTGGATATTTCATTGACTATCTGTTGACTATCTATGGTTCCTACTAGAGCAACACCAGCCACAGATAGCATGCTTACATGTAGCGCCACTACAGTACCACCAAAACAAACAGTACCGAACATGTGCTGAATTAAGTAATTAACAGCTGGGGGTCGTCTGGACTTCTAATACAAAGTCCAGCATGTTGTCCAGCCCGGGTGTCCAGCATAGTCGAGATAAGAAGAATTTTCTTAAAGACCCTCGTTTGACAACATTATAAGCCTTTCATCGTACTGTATTAATGTCAATGAGAACCAGTAGACACTGGTGACAGAAATCAGTGGTCAAGTGAGGAAAATGATGCAAGCTGGAGTTGCTCAAGAAATCTTCTTTTTTTTTGCTATGGTTCCATTGGACACTGGTGATAGTGAATCTGTAGGGATGTTTGACCCGCTCAAAGAATTTGTAGCTTGCGTTAATTGGTTCATTCATGAAAGTTTGCCCAGAAACCAGCATATTTACATAAATAAGGCCGATTAATGGACTTTTACGTTTATATCCATGCACCAAAGCCCAAAATCTAGTAATTTAATTGAAATGTTGGTTTAATTTGGCGAAAGGGAATACAGTTATGATGTGCATAGATATGATACGAGATGTTATGAGCTCATATTATTTTGTTTGGATAAATCTAATATTCTTTAATTTAAAAGAGAACTCAATTTGTTCTGCATGGGTGAAGGGTCCTTTGTTTTACGATGGCTCCTGGAATCTAAAAACAATTGGTTTATATTATTTCCGCTAATAATGAAAGTTTACATTAAAGGGACACTAAGAGATGTGTTGGAGGCAGCGCCCTCAATTATGATAAAAACTGAGATTAGTTTATTTTTATAATTGTATTACATGTATGAACAAAAATCAGCTCTCTTTGTACAAGAAAACGTCGATTCAAATGCTCGTCCGCGGGACGAGCATTTTACGTCCGACAGTATCCCCCTGCAGTACGCGTGATACATAACGCGAACCATATTTGCATAGAGGGCGTTTTACAATAAATAGCGATGATATTGTTTTAATCTAGTTTTGCTGTGTTTTTTGTTAGTAGAAACAACAATAATGGCTATTTTTAATGTTCATCTTGAATTCTGAAGTAAATTTTTAAACATTTAAACTTTTCAACACCACTTAATGTCCCTTTAAGAAATAATCTACAATTTAAGGCCTACGAGAATGATATTTATCTATGTGATAGGATTTAGTAACATTGTTGACGCATCATTATCACATGAGATAAATATTGTTTAATTACCGCGACCTGTTGTATTGTGTAATTAGCGAGGGGTGTATCCCGTCATTTCACCCCTATCCAAAACGTGTGTGTTGACCAGCAGTGGAGTTTTGTTATGGTTGTTTCAAGATATGTTGTACAGACAGTCGTCCTGAAATTCCCACGTGCGCTCAATCAATTTACTGGATATTAATACTTCAGACCGATAGTAGTTCAAAATCATTGATTTAGCCTGCCTGTTATAGAACTTCTTGAATGTCTATAGTCCTTTTTAATATAAGGCCATGTGTTTTGAACTCACCACCCGAAAAGGGTGGTGGCGTTGCATTTTTGGTGAC
>CM069454.1:57577408-57640451 GCA_035610835.1 Ophiura sarsii
TGATGCCGCGGATAAATGCTTTTGAACTGAGCTGTCAATCAGGTTATTTGAAGTCAGGTAGTCTGTGGTGCGAGATGCCAATATCTGGTGGAATGTCTTTCCCAACACACTAGATAGAGCGATCATGCGAAAGTTTTCTGGGAGGTTGTGGTCGCCTTTCTTGTAAATCAATGTGATGGTTGAGGAACACCAAGAACTTGGAGGCACTTGGGAGACATTCAAAAGTTAAGTGTAGTGTAGCCAGAAAGTGGTGGATGCAGGGGAGTTTCTTTAGCATACCATACATGCCATAGGTGATTGCATCAGGGCCGGGGAAGATGAACTGCTCTTCCTCTGGATGACTTTCTTGACATCGCATGGGCGGACTGGGTTTATGTTGTAGGGCGAGTTGCACGTAGGTATATTGGGGAACCAGGACAGTTTTGTCAGGTCGAGGTTGACAGTCTGTGAATATTTACCAGGGTAATATAAATCAGCAGTTTCCTTGGTAAAGCCAGGTAAAACAGACTTGTCGCCTAGAGAGCCATTGCAAACTTGTTTAGAGAAGGTCCAAAAGTTCTCCCTGTATTGTGACTCTTGGTAATCGACCGATTTCTTTTGAAGCTCTTTGTCTCTGTCTTTCTTGAGACGATTGTGTGTTCGTAGTGCTTGGGTGAAGTTTTTTTCGGTCATCAATTGAGTTATTTTCTTTCATGCGTTTACGGTAGTGTTTTTTTATTATATAGTTTAATAACATGTCAATAAAAGTTACAGCTCGGTAATGATGCATGTAGCTCTGCTGCATCGCCCAGAATTCCCAATACAAGTTATTGGTTCACTACCGAGAGGAAGTGATGTATGTAGCTCTGCTGCATCGCCCAGAATTCCCAATACAAGTTATTGGTTCACTACCGAGAGGAAGTGATGTATGTAGCTCTGCTGCATCGCCCAGAATTCCCAATACAAGTTATTGTTCACTACCGAGAGGAAGTGATGTATGTAGCTCTGCTGCATCGCCCAGAATTCCCAATACAAGTTATTGGTTCACTACCGAGAGGAAGTGATGTATGTAGCTCTGCTGCATCGCCCAGAATTCCCAATACAAGTTATTGGTTCACTACCGAGAGGAAGTGATGTATGTAGCTCTGCTGCATCGCACAGAATTCCTATTATTTGCCCACCCCGTGTTTACATCACGGTATGACAACTGGCATTGAAATTTAATTATTAACGGTTCCTATGCTTTTACATCGCGGTCGACAACTGGCATTCAAATTGCCAGTATTTAACCGTTATTTTACAGAAATATATAATTATTAACGGTTCCTGTAATTTTACATCACGGTTAACAAAACTGGCATTCAGAATGCCAGTATTTTACCGTTTTTTACTGAAATATAACTATTAACGGTACCTGTGATTTAACACCACGGTTGACAACTGGCATTCAGATTGCCCAGTATTTTACCGGTTTTATTGACATTATTGTTAACGGTACCTGTGATTTAACATTGCGGTTGACAACTGGCATTCAGATTGCCAGTATTTTACCGGTTTTTACTGACATTATGCATGGTAACGGTACCAGTCCTGTGATTTAACATTACGGTTGACAACTGGCGTCCTGATTGCCAGTATTTTACCGGGTTTTTTTACTGACATTATGGTTAACGGTATCTGTGATTTAACATTACGGTTGTGACAACTGGCGTCCTGATTGCCAGTATTTTACCGTTTTTTTACTGACGTTATGGTTAACGGTACCTGTGATTTAACATTACGGTTGACAACTGGCGTCCTGATTGCCAGTATTTTTACCGGTTTTTTTACTGACATTATGGTTAACGGTATCTGTGATTTAACATTACGGTTGACAACTGGCGTCCTGATTGCCAGTATGTTACCGTTTGTTTACAGGTATATTTCTAACAGTATGCTTTGTTTCTTTTTACAATAACTCGTCTTCCCCTGATGTTAAAAACACCATTCTGGTCCCATTGTAAAGGATATTTATTAGTCTTTAAGTATGTGGTTCAACAAACTTGTCAACTATTTGTAACAACTAATTAATTATGGATAAGACAATGATCATCAGCTTTCTTCCTATTCACTACACAGTCAACATGAATTATAATCATCCTCAATTTACCGGATTTATAAAAATGACTATAACAGAAAAAAGTTGTCAACCTATGATAGCAAAAGTATAAATTTTTAGAAAGCTTAATAGGGGAATTCAGAAATGCAGTTTTGATCAGGGAAGGATACATCCTTAAAAAATATTTCTGACAATTCTCAAAATATATAAAATACAAATTAGAGATATTCACTAGCCGGTATCTAACCATACCGACGTAGTATAACCTTTGATAATTATATAACATCTGATGGGTAATTTCATGAGGAAGGGGTAGGTATAAAAAAATAATGAATCTCATATTTAAAATAAAGAAAAAAAATCTTTTCCAAATATTGTGAATTTTGGTCCTTGGTCGTACTATTATTTGGCATAAGGTATTTGGTTTCCTCATGCAATTTCCCTTCAGAAAATGTATACTTTTACTACCTTAGGGGGGGGGGGGAGGGGGGGGGGGGTATACAAGCAAATAGAAATGTGTGAAGTTAAAATCATGTCACGAAAGCCAAAATCAGTGTGTAACACGAAAGGATGCGAGCTTTGAACACATGACCATAAATTCAATAAAACAAATCAATGGTACGTGTGCACAAGAGATAATAAAACAAATACAGACAAGACAAGATGAGACGAGACAAGACAAGACTAGACAGACATGTGAGAGAAATATTTACAAACTTATGCAAACAACATGAAAATATGCAATAATTTAGGAGGAAGTAGGCACATTAAATAACTTCTATCTTCACGCTCTGCAAGCACGCCCTCAACAGCCCAATCCAACTCCATCGCCTTACATGCAAATACTTTCTTAACTATTGTCAAGGAGTATATAATAGGAGGGGACACTTTAATATGATTAACCCCGCGAACCCAGTCAAAGGTCGCAGATAACCCCCCTCGGAGAGTCGAGGGGACTTTTCTATTGTTCTCTAACGACAGCGTTGGGACAGCGCATGAAGCTTCATGTACAGAGTCAGTGGCGATGAGCGATTGAGAAGTATAACAAAGACATACATAAAAGATCGTAACATGAATAATGCAATACAACACGTCACACAACGTTCAGTCAGGCCCCTGACACTTTATTGTTCGAATCGCCGAAAGCATCGACGGTCATGAATATACAATGAATAATCATATCAATGAATATACGTCATTTGTGAAGTCGAAAATGAAAAGTACCAGACCATAGTGGACACGAACGGCCGTAATCTTTGAATCTCCGTTGATTTCAATGTTATGTCGGAGTGTTTTATCTAATTTCATACTGACACGACCTGAGTGATAATCAAACGGTCACCGAACGATGCCCTGGCGCTGTTGAAGTCAGAAATATCGTCGTTCCCTACAGTCTGAGCGTTCCCGCATCGAATTTCACCTAGAATATTCGTCACACGAACCTATGTCCGCCATCGTCTGAATATCGAAAAGGCCCTCTGGAGAGTCAAGGGGACACCATTTTTTTTCTCTACGCATGCGTCCGATCGCTTTGGATTTGTCCACCAAAATTGTGGACAAATTCCTAATGAGTATGTGCTGCATGGCAAGTGACACAACTTCTTGTAATGCGCTAATCAACCGTAGATCTAACCCCCGGGCTCCGGCCAGTTTGGGGTGGAAAAGCTCAATCAGGAAAAGTTCACGGAAAAGGTTCAGGCGCGTGTCATTCTTTGACGGTTCAATGGTATATCACAGATAGGCAAAGTGGGTATATCCAGTGACAGTTGTATATCCCTTGGTATATAATATTTAATTTTGACTAAAGCAGCCGACAATGCATTGATTGATGATAACATCCAGAAGTGGTTTGATGTGATAATAATGCCGCCGTGAGGAGCCGTGTAGCGAGGGGCCACGCCGAACTATGATCGAGAGTGACCAATAACGCCGCAATGCGGACCACTGGCGTGGCGGGCCGGCACATCCAACATGCGCGAATCAGTGGCGTAGCCAGCTTTAAACAGGGCCATAGGGAGGGGGGGGGACCTATCAGACAGTAATAAGTCCGAGTTGTACCGACAAAAGGCATGATGTACACTCAATAAAACTATACGGTAGTGCCCACATGTTGTGGCGAATATACACTACTTGCAACAGAGTGACGGTGGAATCCGGGGGCCGACTATACGACCGTAACAGAGCGACAGTAGAATCCGGTGTTTAATTTTTTTAAAGTTGAGTGTATTGTTAATATAGTCTCGGTTCTGAGCACTTCTCTAGCCCGCCCGGCCTGTGGGCCTAAATGAGACGCCGTGCACT
This sequence comes from Ophiura sarsii, assembly GCA_035610835.1. NCBI lineage: Eukaryota > Metazoa > Echinodermata > Ophiuroidea > Amphilepidida > Ophiuridae > Ophiura > Ophiura sarsii. The sequence goes on from CM069454.1 coordinate 57,581,787, forward strand.
GATTGCCTTTCCATATATATTTCGACATGAATATTGCGTCTCCAAATTCGTTTATTAAAGCTAGCTACATTTGGCACAAGAACTAACTTTCCTGAAATGAAGTTGTACCAAAGATTTTCTAGAAATTTACAGATTTAAAAAAAAATGGTAATCATGGTAGATTTAACATTGGTAACGGTCTCATTTCTCATGTTGTACGATTGGCTATGGCCTGTTTTGGAAATGTGTTTGCTTCGTGTATCCAAATAGCTTACAGTTGTATATTAGCCTAACTATAATAAGCTATACAAATGTCATCTCTGAATGTATAAACAAAGTGTGCAAAGGAGAAATGGTTGGGCACACTGGTAAAATGGTTTTACAACAAGTGTTGCTATCATTATCAAAGTGAACTCAACTTCAATCACTTATTTATCGAGCAATAATATATTGTTTACGCATTTTAATTGTTTAGATTATAAAGTTAAATAAATCCAGAGATAAATGATAGATAGAAAAATAGATTTAAAAAAAGAATAGAAACAAACTATAAAAGCATTGGCGGCCTTTATAAATTATAAAAATTGACATACAAATGATGTTACATACATCCACAATCAAGTTTAAAAAAAAAGAAAAGAAAAGAAAAGAAAACAACAACGAATACACGGAGATTCGAACCCGTGATTGCAGATTGCAAACGATATGGCCAACGTATGCACGCCACAGAGATCGACGAGTGTAATTGTGTCAGTTTTATTATTTAACCATTGATTCTTTTATTTATAACGAACGGATTTTTATCGTGCCATTTTTGACATTTTAAACCATATTTATATGTTACTCTCGCACAAAATGTGTTTGTAATGTGATTATACTCCTTATTTTGGAAAGAATGGTAAAAACGTTGACATTTCGAACACAATAAATGGCATCTTGTATACTGTTTATACGGTCGCTCGACTGAACGTTGTGTCACGTGTTGCAGTAGAAACAGGCAGAACCGGGCAATAATCGGTATTTTTGGTAATCCCAAAAACCTTCCCAGGTTTGGAACCAGCAATAATCGGCAATAATCGGCAATAAACCCAGCAGAAAACAGAAAGGTGATTCTTAGCGGTTTGCGCCGTGAACCGTGTCACGCTGGGTTATACACATTATTGTGAAGCAATCTTTTTCAGGTGCGGTGGCATTGTTTGGGATTACAAAAGGTCACATGTCGTGGCCCATCGACTAGGATCGATAAACTTAGAGGTAACTTTTCGCGAGTAGAAACAGGGGGATTAAAAACTGACCGATTGAAACTTAGCGTTTATTAGCGTTTACTTTTTGCAGTGCCCCAGCAGAAACACGCTCTAGGTATACTTCTGATTAATTAGAAGGACACATTACGAAGGTAGCCATTTATAATAAGTGTATCGATTGATTAACAACTATCGATCACATTATGGTTCGTGCAGATAAGTAGTCCGGTTTACCACTCCTGTAAGTATTCATACATTACATTTCCTCCTCACTAATAATAGAGAGTACTACTTGTACATATTGATAACAGAGAATGACCTTTGACTTCATTCAATAATGATGTGTGATTACCTAACATGTCCATTGTGTGTATATCTCCCAAATTACGGTACTCTGAATAATCATTTGAACAGTGTCACAAGTCAACAGATTCTTATGTGAACTATTTCATAATCACAAACTTTGGAGATGCATGAGACAAAAGACTTTATGAGACTTATCATGCTGATACAAAAACATGATTAAGAATAAAGTAATCTACTGCTGACTGTGTGATTTAACATCAATGGCTTTATGATATATATATAAACTGCTCACAAAAAGTATCGAAACACTTAGAAATGATCCAATATATAACGGCTCGAAAAGGTATGCATTAATCGAAGCAAATAACCAAGTGCATAATTTTGTTCTGCGTATTTTGACAGCTCAATCGTTGAGATACGATGTTGCGGAGCGGAGTTATTGTCATTTCAATGATCGTGGGTCCAGTTTCCAAGGAAAAAATCATCCCTATTGAAAATCACGAATCTGATCATTCTAAACAGTAATGCAAACCTCTTTCTATAGGGTGATTGTCACTTTTGAAACTGGACCCACGACCATTGAAATGACAATAACTCCGCTCTGCAACATCGTATCTCATCGATCGAGGTATCATTTCCAAATAGTTGGGGCGAATTAGGGATTATTTGGTTCACATTCTTAAAAGCAGCAAATTGGACCCATATGTTGCTCATACCATACTCTTTTGATTTTTGATGGATGCCAAACTTGGAGCCTTCTGGGAGGGACGGTCATATTGGCCAATTCCAATATGGCCGCCATACTGGGGGATCAAAAATTCAAATTGCTTCAATTAAGCTGACAAGCATATCAAATTGTTTGTCTGATGTGTGGTTACTGAGATATTGAGCAAAACGTGAAAAGGTCGTTGACCTTTGCACCTTTGCTTTTGGGGGTCAAAATTTGAACATGCTCCGATTTTGACAAACGATATCTCAAATTGTTCGTTAGATCACAGAAATGGTAGGTCACAATCCCTATATACGCCCAAAAGCAAAGGTCAACGACCTTTTCACGTTTTGCTCAATATCTCAGTAAACACACATCAGACAAACAATTTGATATGCTTGTCAGCTTAATTGAAGCAATTTTGACTGTGCGATTTTTTTTTGACCGTGCGATTTTTTTTTTAACTCTCCCTCCCAGCAAATCCCAAAAGTTGACAGCCACAGTAACAATCATGTCGTCTAATATAGTACTTGAGTACCGGGAATGTCGGCCAGTACCATCTCCATCGTGCGCTGCCAAATAGCTGGTGCGGAACCTATACCATACACATCTAGTGTACTAAAACAAGCCTCTGTGAGTGTTAATTGTAAGCAACTCACGAGATTTACAGTTGATTTAAGAATCCCCACAGATACGGACTGTTCCGTCTTTCTTTAATACTGGTACGATAGGCGTGGCCCAAACACTAGTATGAACAGGTGACAACATAATATCTGCATCTTGCAGACGACGTTTCAATTCTTTATCAACCTTTGGTCTCATTGCATAAGGTAATTGTCTTGCCTTCAGATATTTTGGTTGTGCACCACTCTTTACATTTAACTTTGATTTAACACCATCCAGATTCTCAATACCATCTTGGACTATTGTTTGGTGTTTGTTCAATAACCCAAACACTTTGGTGTGTGCATGGCTTCACTATGAGCGTGTTTCTGCTGGGCAAGTTACCGCTAATAAACGCTAAGTTTGCCCAGTAGAAACAGGCAGAACCTGGCAATAAACGGTATTTTTGGTAATCCCAAAAACCTTCACAAAGCAGGTTTGGAACCAGCAATAATCAAAAAACAACAATTGATCCTAGATACTAGAAGTTGAAATTATGTAGCGTGCTACCCAGTGCACGATAGAAATATCCATTTAAAACCTACTCTTTAAATCAATGCGCTGCACTGTGTGGTATTTCTATATACCCAACGCAGCGTTTCCAAAGACTAGTCATTCGATCCATCAGTCAATACGCTGGTTGATACCCGCAAATTATGTCCACACCGAACACACAAAGCGAAGCGTCCAAGGAGCAGGGAACCTGATGTTTCGATGTTGATACCTGCAAATTATGTCCACACCGAACACACAAAGCGAAGCGTCCAAGGAGCAGGGAACCTGATGTTTCGACACACACCGTGTCCACCCCGACTAATGCAGCATTATAGCTGAGATACTGTACACATTCATATCGAGAATGCAACCGAGCGTGACTACGCTCGTATCTCCATCCTTATCATCATCATCATCATCATCATCATCATTTATTTTCTATATATAACAAACATTTACAAACACCAACAATATCAACATATACAATTACAATACAGCGGCAGTGGCGTAGCTCAGGGGGGGGGGGGGGGGGGGGGGGCAGTAGGGAAAATGCCCCCCTGACGAAAAAATACAATTTGGGCCCCCGCCCCCCACCCCTAAACAAAAAAGGGGGTGAGAAAAAAAGGAAATAGGAAAAAATTGAGAAAAAATACCGAGGTTATTAGCCAAATAGAAGGCAAAATTGTACATGTAGTACATTTACTGTGCGATTTTTTTGACCTCACCTCCCCCCCCCACCCATCCACTCCCACTTACGTGAAATTCACGAGGAAAGTGACTTAGAATTTTTTTGGGGGGCAACCTTTTACGAAAATTTAAGAAATCTTGCCCCCCCCCCCCCCCTGAAAATAATCCTAGCTACGCCACTGTACAGCGGTATAACAATATGGAGGAAAAGACAGGAAGGCCAATAAAGCCTGTAAGTTGCCTTTCCCCTGGCAAACAAAAAGTTACAACATCAAAATAGACTAACGGACAAGACGAAGGACAGTACTCGAAAATAATTTAATGAATATAGGATATGAAATTTGAGATATTTTAGTTTTGGATTAAGTTTTTAAGGACAGTACACAAACTAATTGTAATTTGATATAATGTTGTGCTTTAATTGTTTACGGAAGTGCTTAATAGATTTGGATTTTCTTAATTTTTCCTCTAAAGAGTTCCAGAAAATGGGGCCCCCGTACGGACAAAATGATCAGGAAATGCTTTTCTGTTGTTTGTTAAGTTAAGATTGTTTACCTGTCTCGTCTGGTAGTCGTGGATGTCAGAACGCTTAGTAAAATAGGTATTTAATGTATTAGCCAAATAATTTACAGAATATTTATACATAAAGAAACCTAGTTCCAGAGAATACATATCTTCAATATTCAAAATGTTGTACTCCTTGCATAAAGGCCGAGTATGACATCTAATGGCTATTGGAAATTGCTCTTATTGCCCAATTTTGAATATTGATAGTTTATCCAAGTAAGTTTTACATGCATTTCCCCAGATGAGGATACCATAGTTAATGTAAGGCATAAAAGTACAATATAGAGTATGTAATATACGTGCTGGAATAAAATGTTTAAATTTGTTCATGATACCAATGTTTCTCGATAATGTTTTTGAAATGCAATCAATGTGACATTTCCAGGCAAGGTTTTCAGAAATTTGGCACAATTTCAAGTGCCAAATTCCACCATATAAAGCATAATTAGGAAGAACAAGACAGTTAAAATCAGTTAAAAACCCTGAAGCACACGGTCGGAAGCCAACAGTGTCCCCTTGTTTGACAAGAAAAGTATGGTGGAAGGCCAACGATAATCCACATATCACCGTCAATGTTCTCCTGAACAACCTCTCATGTGCCATATATGCTGGCGTGTCTGCCATGATATCGTGGTCCAATAATTGCCAAGGTTGTTCAGGAGAGCATTGATGGTGATGTGTGGATTGTTGTTGGCCTTTCACAATACTTTTCTTGCCAAACAAGGGGACACCGCTGGCTTCCAAATGCATTCTTCAATGTTTTTTAGTGAGTTGAACGTCTTGTTCTTCCTAATTATGCTTTGTATGGTGGATTCTTGCACTTGGAATTGTTTCGAAATAGCTCTGTAGCCTCTCCCCTCTTTGTGAGCACTAGCGGGCACCCGCGCTTCGCGCAGGACCCGCTAGATGAGTAAACCTGGGCGGTTAATTGTGTTCGATGAGTGAACCTGCATGGGCGGTTAATTTTGTTTTGTTTTTGAGAAGTACTGCATTTTTGGAGGGTGGAGATGGGAAACTAAGTAATGTCCCTTAATTGTGTTGGTACGGTCAAGCGTGCACGGGGAAGACTTTCCCACTCCTGGATGTGTATGCCACTGATTTACATCTTTTATTCTATGACTTAATATAATATGGGGTATAATTTGTCGTCATGTCAATTGGTAGGCTATAATTATGTACATCAATGGCAACAGGCGATTTGTTTTTTCTCAGGTTTGCCATGAGGCATGCATACGTGTAAGCCTAGGCCCACGTTTTGAACAAATAGGGGACGTGGGGTGATTCTAAACACAACAATAACCACCAATCGTTTGATATTGAGTGCTAGTAAAGCTCAACTTGGCTGGTATTCTCGTTTTATTGGCAGAAATAGAACTGTAAAATGATATGCATTGGGGGGGGGGGGGGGGGGGGGGTTAAAAATGACGGCAGAGGGCGCCATGTTGAATGATCCGACTATACTTGAACATGGACCAGGAAAACACACTGAAACCGAGGAAAACACCCCGAAATTATTTGTAGAACACCAGTATTTATATATTAAAAATAGTAAAAAAAATTGAGTAAAATCATTGTTGCAAGACTGGTCACTTGCTGCTCATTCTACTTATTCTAAGCTTGCTGGTGTCGTAAGAACACACCGACAACACATAAAAACCCGTAATGTGCGTCGTCGCCGCACCGTGGACCAGGAAAACACACTGAGACCGAGGAAAACACACCGAAATATATTTCTGTAAAACAACAGTATTTATTTTAAAAAAGCAAAAAAAAGTAAGAAATCATTGTTGCAAGACTCCTGGTCACTTGTTGCTCATCATTATTCCAAGCTTGCTGGTATCATAAGAACACACCAGCAACACAAAAAACCTGTCGGAATCCGCGTCGTCTTCTTGAAAAGCCGTACATTTCTCTAATATTAAATTGCAATTAATTCCAATATCATATTTCAGAGGGGAAAAGGCATATATACTCAATTTATTGAATATAGTCTTGTAATTTGTAAGAGATGAATAAATTATGATAATTGTTTGTGGCAAATATCATATTTCTTTCAGAGGAAAAAAGCATTTGTACAGTATAAATTAAATTTATTAAATATAGTCTTGTAATTGTAATAAATTAATAAATCAAGATTTGTCGCGTGTCGTGCTTCTTGAATAGCCGTACATTTCTCTAATATTAAGAATTGCAATTAATACAAATAATATATTTCAGAGGGGAAAAAGCATTTGTACAGTATAAATTTATTAGATTGATTGAATATAGTCTTGTAATTTGTAAGAGATGAATAAATTATGATAATTTTTTGTAATGATTATTAATTAGTAATATGAATATTTAAGATTAATTTTGGATCCTCTCGGATCAACCAGGACCATTTCAGTTCAATCTGGATCATTATAAATTAAATTTATTGAATATAGTCTTGTAAGTGTAAGAGATGGATAAATTAAGATATTTTTTGTCGCCGCGCCGTGCTTCTTGAAAAGCCGTACATTTCTCTACTATTAAATTGCAAGTAATTCAAATATCATATTTCAGAGGGGGAAGCATCTGTACAGTATATAAATTAGATTTATTAAATATAGTCTTGTAATTTGTAAGAGATGAATAAATTATGATAACTTTTTTGTAATGATTATAAATTGGTAATATGAATATTCGTGATTAATTTGGGATACTCGTTGGATCATCTCGGTTCAACCAGGATCATTTCAGTTCAATCTGGATCATTCATATTGCTAATCAATTGATTAATTATTCATATTGCTAGTGAATATTCATATTACAAATTAGTATTAATTACTTAAATATAATTTATTAATATCTGGGCAGTTCCGTAGTTGCGGACGTACATTTCGGACACTTTGAGGGCTTGCAAAATCTAAAGTATACCAGTTGCTTGATTGTTAACACCTGGGTTTCAAGTATCTCTAGTAGGAGTATAAAACCTGAAAATTCCTTTGCTGTACCATTTTCGGTTAATGAGATATGGTGTGAAAACCCTCCGTTGCGGACGTACGCAGAGAAAGTGATTTATTCAGTACACCTGTATTCCTATCAAAAGTTCTCTGAAGTGTTCAGGTCTGTAATGAAAACTAATATTGTTTTGTTTGTAAGAGGGACAAACCTAAAGAAAACAAACAGAGAAAATTATCAGAACCTTTATCTTTAAGTTAAAATTGACTGATGTTTATCCGTTGCGGACGTACATATTAGTGTTGCGGACGTACATCTGTGAAAACAGATGTACGTCCAACACAGATGTACATCCGCAACACTAACAAGAGACCCTGTATTAAACATGTAAACAGATACAGAACAAAATAAGTTTTAAACATTAAGTATGAATCATCAGCTTTAGAAAAATACTTACTTCATTGGTATCCAACATTGCCAAAGTATTGAACAGAGTGGTTAAAACTAGCAGCTTTGGGAAGTGTACGTCCGCAACAGAAGGTACCAAATTTAATCCAAAAAGCATAATTCTTAAATATTTTGGTCATTTTAAGTAACTATTTTACATGATACATAACACATGATCATTGTTGTATTGATTGTATCAATTTGTAATACTTACCTTAGTTCATTCATGGAAATAATTACACTTCCATGGTGCGATTTCTACTAAAAAATGCCCGTACGTCCGCAACAACCTCAAAATCAGCCAAACCGAGAATGTTAGATCAAATTTTTCAAATTATATCATGAAACTACAACCCATAACCTTTGATATGATACATAAATTAGGTTATATCGACGATTTTCAATTTTTTCAATTTGGGTTACCTAATTACGGAACTGCCCTTCTCTTTACCCCGATTTTAGACTATATTCAATAACCCAAATGGCCGCTCATACAACGTCGTTCATATATTCAGTGGGTAGGCCCCCAGTCAGAAGCAATGCCTGATTCCCCCCAAATGATATATGACAAAATACAATGTTACCCATGACAGTGCAGTACATGCCCTAATTTGCCCAGTGGCTTGACTTTTAAAGTAAAAAAATAGCTCTAAAAATGGTCTGAAATACGGTCCTACTTTTAGACCAAAAAGTTATTGTTAGGTGATTTCTCCCCAGTCAGAAATCATGGCCCCCCCTGATGCCCTCTCCCCCCAAATGAATTATGACAAAATACAATGACCCATGACAGTGCAGTACATGCCCTTATTTGACCAGTGGCTTGACCTTTAAAGTAAAAACTCTAAAATGGTCTGAAATACCTACTTTTAAACCAAATTAAGCTAATTTTAGGTAATCTGATATTAAAAGGCACACATTTTTGCGCGCTACGCGCGCATTTTCCCTCACCATTTTCCCACCAATTGTTTTTGTAATGCTGGTGCCGCCTGATGCACCCCCCCCAAAATGAAATAGGCCTACCTAGTTATACGCCCATGTTCATATTGCAAATTAGTATTGTAAAGTATAAATTAAATTTCCAATGTTCAATTCATAAAACAACGTTATCGTTGTACAAAAATAAAGCCAATGAGATTCGATCCTCGAGATGCGATATCATTGCGGTGTATACACGGTATCCATCCAGATTAGTAAACATCCGTCTGCAACGCGCCAGTCGATCGGGCCAGCTAGGCAAACGCGTTATTGACTGTCAAAGAAAAATATATACCTTTTGCTTCGCAATATCGTATACCCTGGTTCGGGGTAACTTTCTAAATTACAAAACTACGCAAAAACTAAGAAGATTTCGTCAGCCATGAGGGTTTTAATTAGTAAATAATGATTAATGAACAAACTTTTAAATATGTATACCGACTTTAAATCCGTTGGGGGGGGGGGGGGGGGGGGGGGGGGGGGGAGTGCAGAGGATTATTTCGGTTCCGAGGGTAGCGCAAGCGGTCTTGGGACATCAGTGTGATTATGCCCTAATTTGCCCAGTGGCTTGACTTTTAAAGTAAAAAATAGCTCTAAATCTCGGTATGAAATACGCCTTTTAGACCAAAAAGCTAATTTTAGGTGATTTCCCCCAGTCAGAAACCATGCCCCTGATGCCCTCCCCCTAAATGAAATATGACAAATTACAATACAATGACCCATGACAGTGCAGTACATGCCCTAATTTGACCAGTGGCTTGACTCAAAAATGGTCTGAAATACCTACTTTTAGACCAAATTAAGCTAATTTTAGGTAATTCTGATATTAAAATGTACCCCACCACGAATGTATCTTTCCCCCGTTTGCCCACCATTTTTTTTACTGCTGGCGCCGCCACTGGATATGCCCCCACCCACAGTCAGAGGCCATCAACCCCTGATGCCCCCCAGTCAGAGGACATCCACCCTGATGCCCCTCCATCAACCCCTGATGCCCCCCAGTCAGAGGCCATCCACCCCTGATGCCCCCCCCCCCCCCCCCAAAAAAAGGAAAATACCTTAAGCCCGTGTAGCAAATGAGATTGGATCAAGACTATTCTTTTCTCTTGTCCAAGGCTGACAGCAAAATTGTTAACTTTATTTGTTGGAAGTGGCTCTTTTTACTTCATTCTTTTCTTCCATCTTTTAACTTTCATTTCATTCAGCCCGGGCATGCTTATATAGGCTTTTTGAGCTAGCCCCAAGGGGCTCGCTCTTATCCCCTGAATACAGCAAGTACGCGTTATTCATAATGGCTTCGAGTCACTTGGCTCAGAAAACCGTGACCAAATCGGTATAATTGTCAAACGGGTCCAGCCAAATGACACTCTCATGCGGGTAAATTGATTGAACGAGAAGTGTGACGCTTGGATACCATTGTGTTGTGTATTTGTATCATGGATCAAGTACAAGCGCCTCTGAGTCCAGCCGTGTCGATGGATTTTATTGGACGAGGGGTTTGTATATGTTTACAAAGGGGATGTCGAGGTGATGTTATTTACCGTTAACAAACATTTGATATCTTGACTGAGTAAAGGCGTATAGTATACATAATAAGGATGGTAAATGTATGCTTTGTAATGATAATGATGATTCAGTGGAAGACCTGAGACATTTCTTATTTACATGTAGATCACTGAATGAGATAAGGGTCGAGGAATATCTCAAACTAGAAAATAACCTATGCAACAATGGTTTTAGTGATGTTTGGCTGGAATTCATTAATATCAGTAATCTGGACTCAAAATTGTATATAATGCTCGGTTGTCCAATAAATATCACCACGCCTTACAGACACACTAAAGATGCCTGTAATGCATATGCTATCTTTGACCAATTCTGCAAATCATACCATAAACGTGCGTGGGCAGTTAGATCATGAACTTATTATTCTGATAAGTCCATGGTTAGATGTAATATCATGAACTCAAAGGAAAGAAAGAAAGAAAGAAAGAAAGAAAGAAAGAAAGAAAGAAAGAAAGAAAGAAAGAAAGAAAGAAAGAAAGAAAGAAAGAAAGAAAGAAAGAAAGAAAGAAAGAAAGAAAGAAAGAAAGAAAGAAAGAAAGAAAGAAAGAAAGAAAGAAAGAAAGAAAGAAAGAAAGGTAGAGAGAAGGAAAAGGGAAAGGAAAAGAAAGGAAAGAGAGAAGAGGAAGATAAAAGGGGAAAAGGAAAGAGAACCTAAGGATTTACTTATTTCCCATCTAAATGACAACTTTGCCCCTTGCCCGGTTTGATGATGGGTAATTTAGTATAAAAATGGCAAATTTTCTCGCGCTACGCGAAAAATATGCGATCGACTTCTTTTTTTCACACAAAGTTAGAATTAAATACGTTATTCTTGCAACGTTTAAAAAAAATTGAAATTAATTTTGGTTTTGAAAACATAATGGCTTCTTTCCACTATTGCAGTTTGTTTGACTCACCCTGTATATCAGCGTACACCAAAGTATTTTCGATATTTTCGTATACGTTGGCATACGTTCAGGCAATATGCCATCAGGGCCTTTACTTAGAAACAATCCTATGACTGTTTCCTAGTGTTGTTTGAAAATGAAAGATGTCCAAGACTTCATGGCTGAATGAGCACAATTGGAAGACAAAAACTGCTCATTGTGCTATGAGCCAAGAAGGTGGGAGAAGGGGATTTACATTGGCTGATCATCATTTGATTACACATTAAAGTAATATTCACTCAACCACAGGTGTTTATCCATTAGTAAGAATTAGCCATTCATAAACTTTTGTGAATCATGCCATCACGTTTCGAGTGTAATCTTTCCGGGAGTGATGGAGGAGGCTATAGATGAGGTGAACGTTGTTTACATTTAGGACGCCCTCTGTTGATTTGAGACAAAACACACCGGGCAAGAGTTCCTATATAGTTTACATAGGCCAGATCAGGTTTTCTAACTAGATTGTGGTGTCACAGCAAATTGTTATCAAAACTGTCTTAAAACTTGCTTAGGAATGCTATAAGCTATCGCATTTCACAAATTTAAAAATAAATAAATGAGTTTACAATTCATTAGAAAGAAATTTCATGTTGTCTTCATTAACTTTACTGTATATTCTGCCTGGAGGGAATCAACAGAGGGTGTCCCATTTGTAAATACATGACGTCACCGGTCACACCATCTATACAACATACATGAACATAGTGACACTATTAAAACAATTAAAGACTTGATTGATGTCTCGGTTTTGACCATGGTTTGACTTAATCGTTGTATTTTCGTTTGAGTTCGATTACACTGCCTGACTGTTGTTTATAATTTGTATCAAAGTCAGTAAAATAATTCTGGGACACCCTGTACATTTACCTTCTGAGCATACTGTATCCATGTTTCATTCTCATCTTGCCAATACCACAGCCAATCAATGCAGAACGGTTCTAACCAGGCGGATCGACATTGTACCGTTGACATAGTACTCAGGCGTCGGAAGATGTCATTTCCGATGCAAAATCTGGAAACTGTTAAGTCCTCTAACAACTGATTGTGCGTGTAATCTCCATATTCGTCGCTGCAAGGTGAAAGTTGATATACACAACGAACAGGTAACCTCTGACCTAGACTAGGTTCCCATCACGTCCCTCTATATGGCCCAAATAGAGGGACTAGGGTAGGGGGTGGGGTTCGGTGGGAGGGGTGGGGGGGGGGGGGGGGGGTGGGGTGGGCAAGCAAACAAGTGAGAGGCCGAAGACTTTGTAGAATTCCACGGAATGAGCATGCACAGTAAAAGTTGATTTTGGGCATAAAGGGGGCACAAAGTGGTGTTGACATTTTTTTAATTTATATACTTCAGAATTCAAGATGAACATAACAAATTACCATAATTGTTGTTTCTACTCACAAAAACACACCAAAACTTGATTAAAACAATACCATCGCTATTTATTGAAACTTTTCTTAAAACACCCTCTATGTATCACGTATACTGCAGGGGGACACTGCTGACGTAAGGTGCTGATATTAGTGATCAGCATATTTTGAATCGACGTTTTGTTATACAAAAAAGGGCTGATTTTTCTTAATCATTACAGGTGTAAGTTCATACATCTAATATAATCGTAAAAATATACTAATCCCAGTTTTTATCATGGGCGCAGCCTCCAACACATCTTTTAGTGTCCGTTTAAGGGTCGGGTCTAAATCAATCAAATTCTGATGATCATAGCTTTCGCATTATTGTCCCTGAGAACATACTGGTACATTTTTGTTAAACACTTTCTTATCAGCATGATCAGGAATTGGGGAGGGTGTGTACCCGGTGCTGCGTCCAAAACTAGGGTCTGCGCAAAACCCGGGTTTTCGCAAGCCCCTAGTTTTGCGCATACAAAAACGGGGCCTTGCAAAACCCGGGTTTTTCGCAGACTTTACGAAAAACCCGGGTTTTGCGCAGAAATACGTCGTGCAGTTCATGCATAGCATACTGGTTTTTTGTAAGGCCGCGAATAGCGGGGAATATCAGTGATCTTGTTGTGACTGCCGTTTCTATGCAAACTATTAGGAATTGGTTTTTATTATTTAATGTGGTTTTATTATTGTTTATATTGTTTATTATTGTTTATATTGTTTAATGAATTAAAGGTATATTATGTGATCTTTCCAGGAAACGCCCTCAACATCGAAAAAAAAATTGAAAGCAGATTTTCTTGCAGATTTACATTTCTGATCATAAATCGTACATACATTCCAAGTTACAGGGCGATACGATTCTTAATTACTTCAAAATCATGGTTTTAGAGTGAAAATAAACTGTCGGATTGTCGATTTTTGTCCGACAACTTATTTTACTCTAGTCTAAATTCACTCTAAAACCATGATTTTGAGGTAATTGGGAATCGTATCGCTCTGTAACTTGGAATGTATGTCCGATTTATGATCATAAATGTAAATCTGCAAGAAAATCTACTTTCTAAAAAAATCATGAATAGAGGGCGCTCTCTGGAAAAGATCACATAATATGCCTTTAATGAATGGTTCAATCGGCGGTGAGACACATTTTGCAATTGTTCCTGATATGTGTTGAGTGAGTGTATTAAAATATCAGGCCCTATATGCTGATTAACTTGTAGGCTACTTCAAATTAAAGTTAGGGTGGGGGGGGGGGCACTCAGATTAAAACGTGGATGGGTTTTTGTACATGACAATACGTGTATGAAAACTTGACTTTCTACGGAGTTAAACCCCGAATTTTCGATGTTTTAAAGCTGGCTCACATAGTCATGATAGTAGCGGTAAATAACCAACGGAGGGCGACGGACGTGAAAATCACAAAATGTTGGCGGCAAAACGACGGCAAAAGGGGAAAGCTAGATTCGGTGACGAGTGGGAACGACCTTCAGCGACAACACGACGGCAAGGTTCGAATGGCTGCGGCAGGAAAAGGAGTCTAGCGACCAAAATCGGACGTTGTCTGAGCGGCGAGTGGCGATGTTTCGATGGAGCCCGGCAACAAGGAACGAGGTCAGACGGCTGGCAGCGGATTGGCTGGCGGTAAGGAACGGCTGCTGACGGTGGGTTGCAGCAACGATGACGATGTGTGTGGGCGGGTCGTATAAATAGTCGAGTTTGGCGTTCCCCCTCTTCACAACGTTCTGGTCATTTACTCAGACATACGCTGTGTTGGGCAGGAGAAGAATCTACTAACAAAATCGTAACCCATCGCAGATCACCGTTGCAATGCCGCAGGTCCTCGCAAACTACCCGCCATCAACAGTCATCACCCGTCACCCTCCGGCTGAAATTCGCAATCCATCGTCCCACCAAGGTCGTTACAATTTCGTTACTTGCCGCAATGTGTCGTCAGGGTTCGAGATGTGACGTCACTTGCCGTTGTTTAGCCGTCAATGGTCGTTGACAAAGACTACCAACTAAAGTGTGACGACCTCAAAACGACTAGATACGGCCTCGCACGGCATGGAAACGTATAGGAAATGAGGGTTGCGGTCTCCAACGAAATCTGAACGGAATCACAACGAATGTTTTGCCGACGGACGCGACTGATAATTTCGGCCGTTTGCGGTGGCTAGCGCAGTGGCGGATACGGGGGCGCCCCCGTGAAAATTTCCAATATACCTTTTTTGTGTACGCGCCCCCCGTAAAATTTGACAATATACCATTTTTGTGTACCACTTTACCTTTTTCAGAGACATAGGTAGGTTCCGTCGGTACATTTGCCACTTGTACCCTGCGATTTTTTTGCAGGTTTTGGGACAACCACATCGCTATATCACTGGGGTTAAATATCCTCAGAGTCTAAAATATTCGCAACATTCAAATGGGTGTTGCCTGGGAAGGGCACTTGCCTTTTACTTGTAGTTACCGTATTTGGGGCGGGAGTGGGAGGGGGAATCCCACTAGTAATGCACATGCATTACCTAGATTTTATTTTGTATATCGAATCTTGAGATATGGTCACGGGGTTCTCTTATAAAGGGTTCAACAAAAGAAAGTATACCACTTTGTTTATGTCATTTTGAGTAACTTTCAATTTGTTTTTGACCGAACAGGCTAGATAGGCATTTAGATGAATCTTTTAGGCATAATTTGATACCAAATTTGCCCCCTAACAACAAAGATAAACCATGATTAGCACCATTTAAAGGAAAATATCCCATTTTCAAAAGTCGCATTTCAAATACACAGCACGTGAAGATTTGGTTAATCTGTCCATGTTCTCCCCATCCATTAACATTCCTTTACATTCAAATCCTTCACCCATGCATCAGTTTACATTTGAATTAGCCCGGGCATTGAGGGATATGCGCGGTGATCAGTACGGGATAAATACGGCATATGTGTGTGTTAACAATTGGCCCTTTCTTCTCGTGCTGTGTATTGGAAATGCGACTTTTGAAAATGGGATATTTTCCTTTAAATGGTGCTAATCATGGTTTATCTTTGTTGTTAGGGGGCAAATTTGGTATCAAATTATGCCTATAAAAGATTTATCTAAATGCCTATCTAGCCTGTTTGGACAAAAACAAATTAAAAGTTACTCAAAATGACATAAACAAAGTGGTATACTTTCTTTTGTTGAACCCTTTATATTTAGGGGGTGTGAGTCCTTTTAGGGAAGACATCAAAACTCGACCGCCGACATCAAAACTCAACCGCCGTTGACCGCCGGTTACGTTCGGCTCCGCCCGGTTCTTTCAGGTCAACTGTTTTACTGGTGTATGAATATTCACGCATGCAACACTGAACAACCGCCGGTTGACTTAATGCCGTAACCGGACCAATTTACACTATCAATCTGTTACTTTACGGTCATAATAACGCACCCTTGGACTTTCGGTATTGATTTAAAAAAGTTAATTGAGCTATAAAGCCGTGTGTTTTGAACTCGCAACCCTTACCGTTGCATGTCCAGATTTTTACATTTTACACCATCTGAGATTCGAATTAGCATATCGCAATAACTATTTGTTCTACTCCATATAAAGTATGTATTTTCTGAACGGTAATCTCACAAGGAATATAAATATGCTATTGGAATTTAGATAAGACTTAATGGTAATATGTTGTGATTAAGAATGTTCAAAAAATATCGATTTTTTTTCATATTTTGATTTAAGCTCAATAATAATTTGATACCTATCCCAATCATAATTTTACTGTGCATATTTAAGTTCCTCATGCAATTACCCTTCAGAACATAATAGTTGTTAATGGTAAACGTGTTGAAATATCGAAAATCAATAGCTGTATTGTACTGGTTGTCAACTGAGACTTGAGAGCCCATTACTTCAAGAATTTATTGTTCACGCGTGTGACGAGGCACTATCAACCAGTCGTGTTCACCAGAGTGTAACTATTTGACCTCATTATGTGTGTACAATATAACAGAGGACACGTTTTGTGAGAACCGGGCGGAACCGGCGGTAGCCTCGCGGTCGAGTTTTGACGTGATCCCTTAGCGGATTTCCTCTTTTTCAATTATATTCGAGCTGAATTTCAGCCTATACTATTCAGCCATGTGCCATTTCACCTAATTGCATTCGGTTTGTCCTCATTTTTGTCTGTTTTCATCTTTTATTTGTGGCCTCTCTCTCTCACACCGGCGCGCCTGCATATTATAAGGTGTGCCCAGTAAATTAAAACGACGACTTCCAGCTGTCAACTTGCCGCCAAGTCAGATGTTGCGGGGTTCGGGGATGCCCAGGTTTTGGGATGCATGAATTTGGCCGGTATATCACAGAGTGGGTTTTACCGTGGGGGGCACTGACATTGAAAAAAGGGTATAGTATGTGCTACCGCTGAAGACCCCCTTTTCACCATCTGCTGCTAGCTCTTATGACCCCCTTTGAGCCTGTATCAGTTCTTAAGACGACAATTCTAGTGAAAATTCAAAAATCGCGAAATTTTGCATTCTAAAGCCCCAATTATTCTTCGAACATGTAGCGTTCTAAAACAAAAAACAAACAAAACACGAACATTTGCGTTGTTGCTAATCAAAAATGAACTATAGGCCAGTTCTCAAGACCTTCCTTTTTTGAAGAAAAAAAAAAGTTCCTAAGACCCTATTTTTCTGTCGTCCTGTAATTCGTACAGCTATTGTTGAAGAGAAGAGGGGTTCTCTGTGTAATTCGTACAATGTTGAAGAGTGGGTCTAAGTGCGGGAGTCGAGTCCCCGTAATTCGTACAACTATTGTAATAAGACATGAGAGGCAGGGGAAAAAGGAAGTCCCTAATACATGTAGGGCGGAAATCCCGGTAGGGGGATATCCCCCTCCCCTTTTTTAACCTGGGGTGGGGGTGATCAATGTGATCATTCCCCCTGATTTTTCATATAGTGTATGTGATGGCAACAGGTAAAATGAAATAAAGTGATTGCTTTTCAATAAAATATGGTCAAAAGTACACACCAAATCGCACCAACGGTTCGCAAACAGCTTTTCCCAGCACTCTCTGTAAATGTCATGGACGTATGGGATAACTCAAAGTTAGAGCCGATTGTTTGACCTCCTACTTTGGAGTTAGGTGCGGTATTGTAACTTTTGTGTATTAACCTGACACATGATGCATTGAGTGTGGTAGTTTTTTAAAGAACGACGCATAACAATCCCGGACCTTACAATCCCGCACCTTAATGCTACTTTGCATGTATCGTCTATAGGGAGCACATTGTGTATATCCTCCAGCACGCGGTATCATAAACTCAAAACCGGCCCCATGGGGAATTTTCCGAATAATTCCCTGTAAACTTCAATTATTTCGAATACCTATAAAGCAGACGACATAGATAACCCTTACGAGGCTTACCCGTAAGCTGTAGGATTTCTATGGCAGACGATACAAACAGCGCCACCAACAATGGGTCACCAGCTTCAGATCTGCAAGTTGAGTGTCACTGCCTTGAGTGTTGTTGCGCAAAACCCGGATTTTGACCAGTTAGTGTCTACTCAAAACCCGGGTTTTTCGCAACCCGGATTCTGGACGCTATACCGGGGGTGTATACGTATGTTGCAAGTTTGGTCAATATGACTGACTATATATGGCGCTTATAATCTACATTGCACATGTCATAGATTTATTGAATTCCTACCTTCGTTCAATCATGATTCTGCTGACATGAGGATCACAATGGTCGGGTCTATCTTAACTTTTCAATCACTGCCGGGTATTACCAGAATGCAAAATAATATTTGGAGGTGCTCACTCTTAGGGACCGTTTATTATTTCTACACCGGAGGGGGGGCGGTAAGAATTTTTCAAGAAATCAAAAGAGGTTATAACTCTTTTTAGGAAATTAAAGGGTCATAACTTTTTTGTACTAATAGGCTAATAGCTCAAACCATGATTTCTTTTTAATAACAATTTTATTATACAGGGTGTCCCTAAAAAAGGGTGCACATGTTTGCGCAACTTGTTTACCATGAAGTCTTGAAGTTTGGTGTAATATGTTTGTACAAAATTAAAAATATATCCGTAAATGCCCTATACTATGCCGTATTTTCTGCGTAATTATACGGATTTTCCCGTTAATGTAAATACTAATTATGCTAATTAGCGTGATTACAATCAGCCACATCGGCTCAAACACCTGCACATAATATAGTAGGCCTACATCTAAGTAAACACTGTTATTCCACCAACAACCATGTAAAGATGTCAAAACTCATGTTAATGTTCTATTTATTTTACGGAATGAAAAATTTTGTCTGGAAATTTTGCTGCCATTTTACGGACTTACTTTTTGGTTCCGGCAGCAAAATTTCAAGACAAAATGTTATTTTGAATAACACGGGTGAAGGGTAATCGTACAAGTGGAAGTAGTATCTTAGGAGTAAACCTTTGAAACTGTTAAGTGGCACAACATCGATTCTGGATAGCTGTAGTTAATTGTCCATATCCCAGGATTGACAAATCTGAATCAGCATCTGAAAGCCAGGTGTTTGGTCTTTCAATATGTGTAAACATCTTACACCACATGTTAGAACTTCATGGTCAACAAGTTGGATAAACACGTGCACCCATTTTTAGGGACACCCTGTACACCCATGATCCTCTTAACCCTAACTCTACCCCACTTTTCAGATAATTTGTCCTACTTGGCGCAGTATACTGCGCCAAGTATATAGGCTGGGTCCATTTTTTCAGCGAAAATCTTCCACGCCGGGTGATACGAACAAACATTGTCATGGTATATTGTGGTAATGGTAGGGTTAGGGTTAAAGATAAAATTCTGAAAACTTACAACAGCAATGTGTTGCCCTTCTTTTAAGCACCTGCTTGCAGTAGACTTTTGCTCATCTTGGAACTCATCAACAAGACAGCATGTCCACGCTACAGCAACAGCATGCCCACGCTGACAGCATGCCCACCCTGACAGCATGAGCACGCGATCGCCCCACCAACATTTCAGTCGTGTCGGTTGAGATTGGCTCTGTCGGTTCATTCGTAAAGGGAAATCATGACATTATTACGGACAAAAGCACAAATATGGCTATTTTTCTCGCGTTATGCGCGCATGTGCCAACAAAATAGATTTTCGGTGTTTTAAAGCACGTTTAAAGCCAAAATATACCTCAATGTAAAATTATAAATTTTGGCGCGCTAAGCTCGCATTTTTTAGTCGGTAAAGTATTGTCGGTTAACTTTTAATTTTCGTCCCACCAATATGAAAAACCTAGCTACGCCGCTGCATGCCCACGCTGAGAACATGCCCATGCTGACAGCATGCCCACGCTGCCTGAACACAAACTCTGTCTGAAATTACACTTTACTCAACAAAAATCACAAGTGTATAATATTATAATTGTTGTATATTTTTATAATATTCTCAACAAAAAAAATCATAATTGAAGGGGTGTGTTAAAGTGCTAAGTTATTGCACCCACCCCTTTAATTGTGTATGCTTATATTTGTAGGCCTATGTGTGCGTAAAAAAGGGGTGTCATAATAACTTTTTAGTATCTAGGGATGGGGGGGGGGGGGGGGTCATGTTTTTTGGTTGTTGCTTTCTACCAGCTCAGTACCTCCCCCCGTATGCTACCTCCCCCGTATGTGTGTTGACAGTTTGGTCAATATGACTATCGCTTCGTCGCCCGGTCTACATTAAACATGTCATAGATTGATTGAATGCCTACCTTTGTGTAATCATGATTATGCTGACATTAGGATCACCATATAAAGCCTCTACAGTTCTGTTACTCGTCTGATCCAGATTTCCCCAGCTACGAGTATTATTGCGGCGAACCTGCCATTGAAACGATAGCCTGGATACGTGAAGTTGAGGGCAGTCATTTCGACAATGACCTTTTTTGACGTATTCAACGCACAATTCCTGCTGCTGATTTTCATCAAATGGTTCTTGGTTGTCGTTCGTTATTGCACTAGGTGTGCCTGGTGTCCACTTGTATTGACGTCCTCCCGGCCTTGGATTCCCTTTGCTTAATTGGAAAGTTAAAAAAAATATTAAAAAAAATAGATGAGGTTTGTCAAATATAATATATCCCCAATATTTAGTAACCCCTCCTCTATTTAAAACCAAGCGATTTTATCTTGATGGCCTGGCCTCTCATTTTCCACTCTTACATACAGGGTGAGTAAAAAAGAATGGATATTTTTTCGCAAAGGTGTCACAAAAACCTTTAGTCATGCGCATTCAAAACCGATGGTTATTCTAAAAAGGCCCATCATTGATATTGTGTTTCCTTTCAGCAACAACAACTAAAACAAATTTAAGAATTGACAACATTTATTTCAGTAGTAGGCAACACAAAAACCCTGTTGTACGGGCAAAGGACCTCTTCGTTCGTCGGTCGAGCTTTTGTTTTCTTCTTTTTTTTAAACTTTCCCTTGGAAATGACCGTAAAAATCCCAAAAACTTGGTAAACATTTTGCCATTTTTTTGACAATCAAAAATGAAATTTTGGGTCAATTCGATTTCTAAAAAATGAGTCGGTCGGGCCCGTACCACAGGGTTTTTTCGTCGCCCAAAGGCCCCAATTTTAACAGCAATCCACAGGTTTCACACCACTAAATAACGTCTGGCCCTACCCCCTTTGAGGCAAAAGTCCAAAACCGGCCCGTTTCTATGCCGAAACGGGAGACCTATTGTAAATTACAGTTTAAAATTAGGGTATTTACTACATGTTATGGCGAAATTAATATAGTGTGAATTTTGACAGACACATCAGCGTTCTTCAGGTCCAAAAAAATTGATGCAATGATGATATTTTAATATTTTAACAGAGACATCTTTTGTGTTCAGGTCATTTCCGGTATCTGACGCAATAATCTTAATCAACAATTGCGTGTGACCAGGAAAACTCAACTCGTACTTTTTGAAAAGGCTCTAGCTCAAAATTATGCCGGTTACCCCCCATATATGAGTTGTTGAGTTAGTAGTCATGGCTTTCATCTTCAAGTTGAAACCAAATTTCAAGTTACCAGTTTCTTATAACGTCGAGAAAATCCATTTTAAAATTGTGCATTTCACGTGTAACCCTATGGGAGATGTATTTGGTGGTGTGCAACCCACAGGATTTATCAAGTCATTCTTCAATCTATTTATTTGAAGCTCATCTAAGATGCCTCTTTTCAGGATTTTTTTCTTGACTTTTTCTACTTATCAGTTCTATTTATTTCCAGTAATATTAAGATTTTGTATCCAACATTTAGATGCATTTTTTTTACCAATCTCATTGTTTGGTATTTTCATCAAACCAACAATGTGTTATTGCTATCCTGTGGATATGCTTAAACACATCGTGTTCTACTGATTCTGAAATTTATGTATGACGCAATGGTCAACGCCAAATAAGTGGTCTTTTTAGTTTTTATTATTATTATTATTATTATACAAGGCATTTATATAGCGCTCTTACACAATGAGGTACCACAGCGCTTTACAGAATAAAATACATAAAGAATTAAATACATACACGGTAAAAGGTAAAAATACATACTTGGTAAAAGGAAAAGTACATACTTGGTTTAGCACTATTATTAGTTTTGAATTAGCAAGCCTGACATTTTTGTGGCATTTTTACTTGAAAAGTAGCCTGATTTTTCTGACACAGTGTAGTGATTTTGTGATATTTTGTAAAGTTTTGTATGATTTCAATTCATGGCCATTTGGCAAAGGAATGATCATAACAATCTAAAGATATAATCATATTACAGTTCATGATCAAAATTAGCTTTGCAACACCAGCCTCTGTTGAATGAAAATTGAAGTGCAAATCGCCTCAACTTCTTAAGACTCCTTTTTATATGCCTGGGTTATTTAACAAAAAGAACATATTTTCATTCAATCAGTTCATAAAGACCATGTCCAGCCTGTGTGGACACAAACAATTCATGTAGGCCTACAGACTGTAACAAAAAGAGTTATCCAATCGCAATTTTATTTTTAATCCAATGTTAAAATCATGCAATGTCAAAATTGTTTACACTTTGTGTTAAATTTCGTTTTGGCTACCAGAATCATTTTATTTCGTCTTTTTAACTACTTGCATTTAATATTTATGACTAATCTACTAAGTCGTCTAGAAATCGAGTTGGGCCACTTTTACAATATTATACAATCTTATATCATGTATAAATTAAATGGTTAGGGTATCATGCAAGGAACATTAAAGAGAAAAATATAATTCTTTTTCGAATAGTTTTATTTAATTTGAATAAATAAATTCATAAAATAAATAAATAATATTTGTAAAGGCATAACCTTCTTTGTAATACTTTTAACCACTTGAAATGAACCATTGTTATCTTACAAAAGCGCTTTACTACTAAACTCCTGGTTCGATTCCATTCATATTCATCCCAGTAGTTTTACCATTGATTAAACCAAAGTGGCCCAGGTGATTTCATGACTAGTTTAGACAATTGATTATATCTCTGTTTACCGACCATCGATTGTCATGAAACAAAGCTTATTCGAAAGCTAAGAAAATTCCACTCGCAGGCCATTAAAGCTAGAAACAGAAATTCTACGGGAGATATTTTTAATAATTTTTTTCAAACTGTATCACTCTTTTTGTTACAGCCTGTATGTTACTATTTCAGCTTCTACTCGCTCCAGAAGAAAGAGTCAACGTTTTGTTGTTCCTCATTTCCGGGCCAAATTGGCAGCACGCGTGCCTGTCCAAAAAGTGGATTGCCCCTCAGCAATAAAACAGCAAACTCTACTTATTTATGAGTAAAACTCTACTTATTTATGAATAAAACCCACCATGTTTTTCATATTTTCAGACCATTCAGGTAGTATTGATAGGTGAGGGGTTGCTAGTGATTAAATAAAACTACTATGTTTTTCACATTTTCAGACCATTCAGGTACTGGTTATGGGTTATGGTGTTTTTTAAAAACTATTATTATTTAGAAATGTGCGAATTTTCAACTGAAAAATCATAATATTATTACATTTTTTGTTTGTTTTGTACATTTGTTTAGTTTTGATTTGAGTTGGTCGGGTCTGTAGAACAGAAATCTGTTTCAGGTATGTTCCAATTTTCCTGTTACTCATTTCTCCATTCACTATTTACCAAAATTGGCAACACACATACCTGTTCCAGTCCTCCCAATCCTCCAAGTCTCTCTCCTCCTCACTTTCACTTTTCTGTTTGAGAAGATTCAGGAGATAATCTATATGTTGAGTGTCCCAAGGATTTAGGCCATAATTCAGTAAAATCCTGGTCATTTGAGGCGAGGTAAAATTGTGGTTAAAGTGACACTGCGGAGACGATCTACAGCTTCCATCAATAAAGGCACTGGCAAGATTTAAAAAAAAATGGTATCAGTAATCAGCATCTGGCCCGTGGGGCGTGGAGGTACATTTTCTATGCGGGTCCTGGCCTTTTTTTTTAGCAGGGCCAGGTAGCATTTTGATGTGTGTGCGCATCATAGACCCTTACTATCATACTATCTTGCGTGACCTAACCAAGTTGTACCTTAAAATTGACCACGGGATCAGGATCAAATTCCATGGGCCCGTAGCAACAACAACAAAATAGCCGGTGACTATCCGATAGGGTGAGGGTGCTCTTCGGGTAGCCACCCGATGGGTTTCCAAAAACTCCAGGCCCTATTTTCATTACTCCGGAGGAGAAAGAATCGGTCTCGGCCTCAGTCTCCGGACCCTAGGCACTCGGGAATTATGCCCGAGTCCTGTCCGAGTCCAGTTACTATTGGCTTATTATGTTAGCAGTAATTAAATACTAATTTAGTCATCCAATCTTCAACAGTTTAGAAATGTCATAAATCATCTAAATACATCTGAACAGTTAAACATAAATGCTGTTGAATATACCTATTGATTGAGCATTGAAACAGGGATACTATTAATTTTGGGATAGGAAAGTCCTATACTAACACACGTAGCGAAAACGGTGCCGTTTGCATAAATTACATAAATCATCGGAATGTGTCGGTGACCGGCGTTGAACGCGTTTAACAGTGTTTAACCAGGTTTAACGTAATATTTGGTCAGCATAGGTTTGAGGGCGTTGTGGATTTACACAGACGACGGTGGCCACGCGAAATCTAAATGTTGAATACGTAATGAATAAGGTGAATAACACGTAATCGCGAATGTTAATCTTATAATTTTGACAAATTCATCATAATTAGAAGAATTGTCATCGTTAACCGGGCGATGACTGTTAAAAATAATTCAAAACAGTGCACTCCCGTTGACATATTGGGTCGTCTGAGAGACGCGTGGCCAGCGTCGTGTCGTCTGCTACAATCACGCCTGATCAGTATAGCGCCACCAGTTCTATGCTGACCAAATTTTAATTTAAAAGTGGACCCGATCGGCAAGCTCACTGGCACACCCCTGATTGAAACACAATGGGCTATTCCAGATAATATGTGCACACTCCCTATTATAGAGGGGTAATTTTTAATTTCTGAAAATTCCCGGATTTCCGAGAGCAAATTTTAAAAGAATCCGGATTTCCGGTCCAAATTGATCGGGGGGGGGGGGGGGGGGAATCTGGATTTCCGAACCCCTCTATAGGGAGAGTTTATGCAGAATAGAAATTGTCTGGATATCGGGTGATCATTCAAACCGAAAAAACCCTTAAAAGTCTGGATTTCCGAACCTCTCTATAGAGAGAGTTTATGTAGGATAGATATTGTCTGGATTTCCAGTGATCACTGGAACAGAAAAAGTCTGGATTTCAGATGATCATTTGAACCTAAACAGTGCGGAAATCCGAACCCCTCTACAGGGAGTGTGCACATATTATCTGGAATAGCCCAATTCGAGAGAAACTATACTATAAAGTTATATGCAGTTATATTAAAAACATGATGGAATTAGGGATGACATTTTCAGGGAAGAGAAAAAGGTGAAACAGTAGGGGAAGGATTTCTCTACAGTAGTTTACACCTTTTAATTAAGCTTGTTATAGAATCAATTCTTATGCCTATATTTCCGAAATGGTATCAATATTTTTTTCCATATATTGGGATAATGCGCCCAAGGTTTAAAATGCATCATTATGTTGACATTTTACATCACTGATATATTGGCCAGATATTATAGATAGCAAAATAAATGACATGTGATCAGAACTTTAATGCATATGAGGACTCGGGACTCACACTTGGACATGAAGGACTCGGTCTTGGAATCGGACTCGAGAGGTAAGGACTAGGGTAGGGTGGACTCAACTACAACACTGTAAATTGGCCTTTTTAACACAAAAAAAGTCCAGTGGTTTTGACAAGAATAACACCGCCATGAAACAGAGTCCTATTTTTGAAAATGACTATAATGTACAACTTGAATATGGCTTTTTGTTATCTTACTATAAATCTGGAAACGGTGTGTGTTTGTGTGTGTGTTGGGGTGTGTGTGTTTGTTATCCTTATTTCTCCGTTGCTTTTAATCGAAGTGGCGCCTAATTTGCACGAAAGATAGAGGAAATGACGGGAAGGGTGTTAAAGTTTATTCCACTGAAATTGGAAGGGTGTTAAAGTTTATTCCACTGAAATTGGTTATCAATTGGCTCCAAAAACAGCAAAAAACCTCTCAGATTTGGCTCATAAATGCCACTATAATTGAACAACATTGTGCGTTGCGCGTACTACACAGCGTAGTCTTACCGTGGTAACGCGTCGCGTGCATCGCACACGCACCCTTACACATGGCGCAGAAGCCACACGGGAAATGGTCACAGGCCTGTGTACAGCCTGTCATGTTGGGGGAGGGGCGGGGGGGGGGGGGGGGGAGGGAGGGGGCGGTGTAAAACCACGGGAAATGGTTTAGGATAGGCCTAGGGTTATAATGGTACAATTAGCGTTTTGCGGGGGTTAATGAAGCAACCTGATTTCTTTACTAGCTAACAACAATCTAAGGGATTATAAATCAAACTGGTTTGGGTGTGTGCATGGGAGGGGGGGGGGGGGGGGGGGACCACGGGAAATGTTTTAGGATGGGGTTAAGAGTTAATGAAGTAGCCGCGGGAAATGGTTGGTTGGTGTAGTTGCAGTGGGGGTGGGGGCGATTGTAGGGTTTATGTGGTTTTAAATGTACCGAGGGTTAACTTGATGCGGTTTGAGAGGTTTTATATAGGGGTTAATAAAGTAGCTACGGTAAATGGTTTAGGAGGGATATGGTTATAAATCAACCTGATTGGGGGTGGGGGGTTGCGGGTTTATAATGCCGTTAGGAGGGATATGGTTATAAATCAACCTGGTTTGGGGGTGTTGTAGGGGGTTTATGTGGTTTCAGAGGTAGGTAATATGGCATAACCATCTAGCGGATGAAGTAGCCGCGGGAAATGGTTAGGAGGGTTATGATTATAAATCCAACTGGTTGGTGTACTTGCAGGGGGGGGGGGGTGTATGGGGTTTATGTGGTTTTAAAAGTACCGAGGGTTAACTTGATGCTGTTTGAGAGGTATACAGGGTTAATAAAGTAGCCACGGTAAATGGTTTAGGAGGGACATGGTTATAAATCGACCTGATTCTGATTCTGATTGGGGGGGGGGGGGGGGGGTTATAGGGGGTTTATAATGCCTTTAGAAGGGATAAGGTTATAAATCAACCTGGTTTAGGGGGGTGTTGTAGGGGGTTTATGTGGTTTCAGAGGTAGTTAATGTGAACCATCTAGCGGGGACCCGAGCGTAGCGGGGACCCGAGCGTAGCGAGGGTACGCCGCTAGTGGTATTAAAACGTGAAACTTGATTTCGATTAATATATGTGCATATTGTTCTTTTTATGCTTGTAAAGTGCTTTGATGTGTTTCGTAAAGCACTATAAAAATGCGGTTTTATTTATTATTATTATTAAGTATGGAACATTATTTTATGTAATGAAGATAACAATAATGTACAACTTGAATATGACTTTTTGTTGTATATTAAATTTAAAAACTTGATTTCGATAAAAAATTGTGAGTGCTTGTTTTGATAAAATACAATTCACTCAACTCTTCATGTGAGTGTCCGCTTGCAGTAAAACTCAACCCTTCTAAGCGCTGTTTGTCTTTTTGAATACTCTTCTTGTTCAAAATACAAGCTTATTTTTCTGGGCGAGTTGTATCATGCAGTATAGGGCGATTGCACGAAGGGTCATTTATACTGCGACAAGGCTAAGGGTAGACCCAGTAACGTAGCCAGACGGGGCAAGGCATTTCATATCATTTTCTTACTCGACGGGAAAACCTGGCTACGCCACCGGGTCGAACTGGTGTTCACCGGGAAAAAAATACCCTTTGTCCCCCCTGACAAGTGACCCTGGCTATGCTACTGTGTAGACCCAATGGTGGCTTTACTATCATTCATGCTGAATCATGCATCGAAGATACACTTGATATGTTACGTGCAAACTGGGATTAGCCTAAGGCCAAAAAAAAAAATTGTTATGTTGTCCTCGACAGCTTTCAGAGAGGGGCGGGCGGGCGGATTTTTTATTTTTTATTCTTTTTATTTTTTATTTTCTTTTACCAGCAGAAGCTCAAAGTTCAGCCAACAAGAAGTTAAAATCACTCTAAGAGCCGCACATATATGTTATAAACACTTAATTTAATATTAATGCCATTTAAACTGTTTAAAAAAAAAATTTAAAAAAATCTGGAAAAAAAAAAAAAATCGGAGCGGCCCTAAAATGACGAGCGGGCGGTCGAGGACAACATAACATTTTTTTTTGGCCTAAGGGGCGGATGGCACGTACATGTACATTGCAATTTGCAGGTCAAATATCAAAATGGCAATTTATAAGCTTACCGACATATGTGTAGAAAATTGCATTTATCGGCTTTTGAACAACCACGGGTCGAGCTGTAGAAGTGACATATTGCTAGCCGACCTCTTCTGGGTTTTCTTGCTGAAGACATCGTTGATTTTGCAGGTAAAATGAGTGGAACCTCGATCTCTAAAACACACCGGCTAGAACAAACGATACTGATACTGGTAATAGTGAACGGTTCGCTTTATCAAGTGAATGAACCTAATGAATTTTATAACTGTGCTGGTTCCCAGCATCAGTGAGCTCTATTCAATTCATGACTAAGCGCAGTGATCCAGGAAGCAAAGGGTACCAGCATACGTTGCAATCAGCCAGATGACGTATCTGAGTGATTGCGTGAGCACTGAATATCCGGGGATTCCCAGTATAAAACTATTTCCCTGGGATTCCCCTAAGATTGTACCTTTTGGATTTTGCGATACTAAGGAGAGCAACTATATAAATGAAGATAGAACCGATAGTTATTACAGTATCGGATATCAGAGAGTTGAGATAGAAATGGATAGATAAGATAGTTTAGGAAATCCTCTCCGAGCGATGAAAGTTTAGTTGAAATGTCTATGTGTATCCGATTTATCTTTAATTTACATGGAGAAGATTTCCAACAACATTTCCACTATCCGATACTTTATATAATATCCAAATTATCGGATGTATCTAAGGGGAGACGTCAAAACTCGACCGGCCGTTGACCGACGGTTACGGGCGGTTCCGCCCGGTTCTTTCAGGTCAAATGTTTTACTGGTATATGAATATTCGCGCATGCAACACTGAACAACCGCCGGTTGACTTAATGCTGTAACAGGACCAATTTACACTATCAATCTGTTACTTTGCGGTCATAATAGCTCTCTCTATAATCGTTCTATAAAAAAAACACCATTCATAGACTTTCGGTATTGATTTTAAAAAGTTAATTGAGCTATAAACAGATTGAAAAAGCCAACCCCAGCGAAAATCAATAGCTGTATTGTACTGGTTGTCAACTGAGCCCATTACTTCAAGATGTTATTGCTCACGCGTGTGACAGGCACTATCAACCTCATTATGTGTGTATATTATAACAGACGACACGTTTTGTGAGAACCGGGCGGAACCGGCCGTAACCGGCGGTTGCCGGGCGGTCGAGTTTTGACGTGATCCCTAACTATTGACATAACTTTCTATCAGAGTAGTTCATACTTGATCTAAACTATCGCACGTTAGTCACAATACAAAGAAAACAATACGCCCCCCCCCCTCCCTACCAACAATATTTACAATTCAGTCCACCTTTACCCTGTTAGTTTGATCTGTTCTTACCGGTCAAAGCAGTCAGGGGGCATCTGAGTACACACCTACTCCTAAATTTGGGGGTCCGAAATCTGGGGGCCCTGGGCCCTGGGCCCGGGTCGATAATGGCCCAATGGTAAATCCAGCCCCGGGTGCATGAAAGTACTCGTCGAGGTGGGGGCGGGTCACGAACACGACACATATCGGGATGAGTCACTTATTTTGCAGGAAATCTCTAAACAAACATAGGCTGGTTATGATTGATTTGGAAATCCCTACGAAACATGGGTCCCGTTTTGCCAAAATCACTCCAGATCCCTTTCCACAATAAACCAACGCCGTGGATTCTTCAAAATACACGTTTGTTATTGTGGAAGATTTTATCGGTAAAGGGAAACAATTTTTTCCACTGACTGGCACATTGTATCACAAAGTTTTGGAGAGCAGTGAACATAATGTGCGCTTAAAAGTTTTTGGCACACGAAGCAGGGGGGGGCGGTGCAGGGGGTGTGGTGTGTGTTTCACTATGAGTTAAAAGAGGGTGTAAATCAAGGGCGGATATCCCGGGGGGGGGGGGGATGGGGGGATATATCCCCCCCACTTTTTGACCTGGGGGGGGATGGTCAATGTAATCATTCCCCCCCCCCCCTGATTTTTACCATCTACAAAACAAAAAAAGGAAAAAAGAGGGGGGGGGGGGGGGGGGGGGAAGGAAAAAAAGAAGAAAAAAAAAAGGGGAAAAAAGGAGAAAAAAGAGAAAGAAAGGCGGGCAGGGAGGCATGCGAGGGACATAAGAACGTTTGGAGTTTATTGTACGTTGGTCAGGATAATACGCGTACGTACGTTGACTAGAATCCATCTTTTGGAGGTACATGTAACTAATTAACTTCTTTCTGGCATAGGCCTATCTGCCTATTTAAAAAGCCAATATTATGAATATTAAAGTGATTGTTTTTCAATAAAATATTGGTCAAAAGTACACACCAAATCGCACCAAATGGGTTCGAAATTTAAAAAAAAATCAAATTCTGAGCGGGGGGCACGTCATCCCCCCTCAGAATCCCCCTTTTCGAGCTTTTAAACTATATATACTAAAATCAAGAATATATCAGTATAAAAAAATGCTCAACTTCTTTCGTGCATTGATAAAAAACAAAATATTTATTGAAAATGAAGCGATGGCTTTTCAATACAACATTGGTCAAAAGTATACACCAGATCACACCAAATGAGTTTGAAAATTGAAAAATTTTCTACTTCTGAGGGGGGCATCAGACTCCCCCTGTTGGAGCTTTTAAACATCTATAAAAATCAAGAATATATCAGTATAAAAAATGCTCAACTTCTTTCGTGCATTGATAAAAAACAAAATATTTATTGAAAATGAAGCGATGGCTTTTCAATACAATATTGGTCAAAAGTATAGGGCCTACACCAGATCGCACCAAATGAGTTTGAAAATTGAAAAAATTTCTACTTCTGAGGGGGTACACCCCCCTCAGACTCCCCCTGTTGGAGCTTTTAAACCATCTATACTAAAATCAAGAATATATCAGTATAAAAAATGCTCAACTTCTTTCGTGCATTGATAAAAAACAAAATATTTATTGAAAATGAAGCGATGGCTTTTCAATACAATATTGGTCAAAAGTATACACCAGATCGCACCAAATGAGTTTGAAAATTGAAATTGAAATTTCGCACGGACACAAAATTTCGCAGTCCAAAAAGCAGTGTAGTCAATGTTTTATGAGTAGTTTTACTATCATTGAAATTTGAAACTAAGAAAAACGCAATTTTTACCTTAAAAAAAAAAAAAAATTCAAGGGGGGTGCGTCCGCACCCAACGCATTACGCACCCCCCCTTCTGACGGCCCTGAGAGGTATTCGGTGAGTGTGAAGATTGGGTTCATGTAATTAATTTTAGTAGATTATATTGTTTCCTTTAA
Organism: Ophiura sarsii; assembly: GCA_035610835.1. Lineage (NCBI taxonomy): Eukaryota > Metazoa > Echinodermata > Ophiuroidea > Amphilepidida > Ophiuridae > Ophiura > Ophiura sarsii. The sequence continues at coordinate 57,613,759 of CM069454.1, forward strand.
TGATTATATATTTATGTGTAATGAATGAATAAATGAATGAAGCGGGTCATAGGCAACATGAAAACAACTATCTAGAGAAAGCTAAAAACTGTCCCTATATCCACCCCGTTTTACGGTATTTATTATACTAAATACTAAATCCACCAGAATTTAATGATTTAATGTACTATATAATTCTGTCAAAATTGGCTTCGATCTGTCTATATACGTATAATAATTACAATATTACAACGTGTAACCTGCGTTGAATATCTGTCATATATTTATTAATGTTCTTTGACAATGATATTGACATTTGTTGTAAATTAACACGATTTTCTCAAAACGTGGTAATGTCAAAACAGTGACGATATGTATTGATATAAAACAAAGACACTGTACAAATCAAAGTTCACAATTTTGTGCATATACTTTTAGTTTATTTTAATGATATAATTTCAAACAAATATAAACATGTTACGAAGTTTGATTAACATCCTATAAAATATGGTTAACCCGCTGTGTGAACAACAAACACAAAACATACATGTATGGCAAGCACACAGTGCAATTAGAATCATATATACATGTATATTCAATGCACTACACATATTTTAGTTTTTTGCTTTAAAATAACCATTAGTTTTGAACCAATCAGAGAGCAGGAAACTAAAAATGTTGACCAAACAACACCTGACGACAATTTCTTGAATTTAGTGATTAATGGTGCAAACAAACTGGCTTCTGATTCAACTAAAACTACTGTGAACCACGTGCCACCTTTTTCACAAATTGGCACCTAGTGTTTGTTAAACGAATGCCAAGTAAAAATGATGTTTAGCATCCACTTCTGCTCCTTTTTAATTAGGCCATTTCATTTTAAAAAGGTTTTGTGATTGGGGTGGTACAACTACCAAATAAATTACATAACAAGCAATCTTCGGATAGCACAGGTGGTGTCTTTGAAGGTCACAGAAGTGGTTTGTGTGCATGGAGAGAAAGGATGCTTTCTGCCATGTTATATTGTAAGCAAACATTGGCATAATATAACCCCTTTCCTTCCCTTTTTGTCTCCTAATCTCCCTTTATTTCCCTTCCTTTGCCATACCGATTTTCCGCTGCCTTCCTGATTTTCTTGGTCAAATTTTGTTTCGGGGGGGGGGGGGGGGGGGGGGGGCAAGTTGGGGGTCTAAGGGATATTTGGTTCAAATTTTTCTTAAAGCACCAAAGTTGGCCCATATGTTGCCCATACCATACTCTTTTGATGGATGCCAACATTTTAGCCTTTTGGGACTGCCATAATGGCCAATTCCAATATGGCCGCCATACTGGGGGATCAAAAAATCAAATTGCTTCAATTAAGCTGAGAAGCATACCAAATTGTTTGTCTGAGCACAAGGATTCAAAAAAATGTATAGTTTGCCCCACTTTCGATGCGTGGTTACTGAGATATTGACCAAAACGTGAAAAGGTCGTTGACCTTTGCTTTTGGGGTCAAAATTTGAACATGTTCCGATTTTGACAAACGATATCTCAAATTGTTCGTCAGATCACAAGGGTTCAAGAAATGGTAGTTTTTACCACCTTGAATCGTTTGTGTGCCTTATACAGGGTCAAAAGTTCACAATCCCTATATACGCCTATACAATCCCTATATACATTACATGTGTACGCCTATACAATTTGACCTTTTGACCCCTGTACAAGGCACAATAACGGCTCCAGGTGGTAGAAACTACCATTTCTTGAACCCTTTTGATCTGACGAACAATTTGACATATCGTTTGTCAAAATCGGAACATGTTCAAATTTTGACCCAAAAAGCAAAGGTCAACGACCTTTTCACGTTTTGCTCAATATCTCAGTAACCACACATCGAAAGTGAAAAAAAGTGATTTTTTGATCCAGTATGGCGGCCATATTGGAATTGGCCATTATGATAGTCCCAAAAGGCTAACATTTTGGCATCCATCAAAAATCAAAAGAGTATGGTATGGGCAACATATGGGCCAACTTTGGTGCTTTTAGAAGAAAATGAACCAAACCTCCCATGTGATGCCCTAACAGCCCCAACGCACTAGACCAATCTGTGATAGTTTATACTCAATGGTAGAACCATTTTATCAGCATCTGTTTGATGCTCTACCATGGTAACATAAATGGCAAGTGTAGAATAGTAATAAGTAACTTAGGCACAAAGGCAAATTATATTTCTCCCTGTAGTATCAATTAGAAAATCCCCTGATGCGTGACAATTGCATCCTTCTGGCTCTGGGGATACCACATGTAGAAATACACTAAATACTGTTCAAATAAATAGTTCAATATAAGCACATAAGTACAAAAGATAGCGATACGTGACCTTTGACCTTATTAACATATGATAACCCACATTTGGTTCAAATTCAAATTCAACTTAGCAAACTTAACAGCCCTACACCTTGACCTGAGATGAACTTTGCCCTTGGTATGTGACCTTTGACCTTAAAATATGGTGGTTCCCATGTTACATCAATAACCCAAGTTTTGATCCAATTGGACTTCAACTTTTCAAATGAGACCTAAATTGGCCAATTTGACGAGTTCAGCCTATTTTACAATTATGCCCAAGATGAACTTTGACCTTGGTATGTGGTCTTTGACCTCATTAACATATGAAGTTACCCATGCTACATCTTTAACTCACGTTTGTAATATAAACTGAGCAAAAACTTCTTCTTTTTTTGTCGACTTTGCATTTTTTAGCAGATTTCATTGGTGGTAGATGCAAGAGAGACCGACTTTCTTTAATTCCTCACATTTCAAAACAGCATTATATATTTACATATTTACATATACATAATAATGCATAATAACATTAGTGTTACAGATTGCAGGGTTTTTTTGCATGAAATTCACGAAATATCAAAACAAAAAAACACCCAACAAGTAGAAAAATACAATTTTATAGTTTTATAATGAATAACTTTGGCTTAGAATGTATCAAAATAGATATCTAAATAGCCAATTGTTATCATTGTTTAATTAAGTACTGTATTATTGCTTATTGCACAAGGCACATTTTTCATAAATGAATATACCCGCTAGTATAAAGTAGGGCCTACCAGATAGAACACCAACCAAATGAAACAACACATCGAGGGTTTAGTGCAACAGAGGGCTATCTGCATTTTTGTCCATATTGAAATTTTTGTATCAAATTGATCGCACAAAATCAGGAAGCTTATTTTCCTAATGATTTATAATGCACAATAGGGCGGGGCGTAAATAGGGAAGGTATTTTGTTCAAATCGGCCAGGGTCAAAATGTATTTCACTTGACCCCACATGATTAAATATGCACTTTAAAAAAAAATCGGAGGGGGTCTTCAGACCCCACCACTACCCTTAATCCCCTATAGGGGAATACATGGTAAAATTGCCAAATTGGTCTAGCAAAATTATGTTTCGACCTAAAACAAATTGAAACATAGTTTTTTCAGCACAATGCATTTCTATAAGGTCCCCATAATGACATACTAAAAGTCCGAAAATATCAGAGTGGTAGAAATATGCCTAATTTGCATAAACTTAAAATGGCCGCTAATTTGAGAATTTTGGTGGCCATTTTTTATTTATGCAATTTAAGATACACATATTAGGGCAGATACCGTTAAACTTCATCTATAAGCCCACATTGACTAATAGTTAATAAGCTGAAAATAGATAAAAAGGTATGACGCCCTCTTTTGATCTAGAGAAATTAGCATGAATGAGTTTAGTGTATTCGATATTCAATACTATAAAGTTGTATTACTATCTAAATAATTTCATGGACAGACGAATTGCTCAATTGGTAAAGCGCCCGGTAAAGCGTCAACTTGAGTATCACGAGGTTGGTGGATCAATTCTCAACTACACCCTTTGCAATTTCTTTTGAAATCCAAGTGATATAGAAATTAATGCAAACTTTAATGTAAAATTATTACTCAATTATACTAGCTTTATTGTTATTTTTCAAAAAACAAGCGCAAAATTAATTTGATTGTATAAAGTAATGATATTAATAGTCCAACCTTTTTATAAGCTAAAACACATTTATACTACAAATTAACCACAGCAAAATGTATTCATTGGCTTATTTTAAATGTTTCACACAGTAATCTTAAACGTTTCCTTCATCTTTTAAGGGCAAATTATGATGATGCATATTAGGTTGGTAGATCAAGCTAAGCAACAAAATGAAAGTAACTATGTAAACCACTATAATCCTAGTCTCACAATGAATGAATGAATGAATGAATGGCTATTAAATCAATTTATTTCCAATAAGATAGAGGGCCATCCATTTATACCGACCCATCAATCATACATGTAGTTATAAAACAGTATCTGACATAGCAGTCTCGTTTAGCTCAATTGGTTAAGCCGACAGTTAGGGCTAGGGCAATTGTGATCGCAGGTTCCAGATGACAATACCTGGTTCGAATCTCACTTCAAAAATCTGTGTCAGTTCTTAAGACCCCATTTTTCGTCAATAATTTTGAGACCCTGGATGGAACACCCCAATCCAAAAAAAAGTTGAGTACCCCCCACCCCGGGTTATGTTCCTTATCGATATAGAGGGCGCTGTATAGTCTACCCCGAATGTGGTCACCCTGGGTGATGTCACTCAGGATAGACTATCATAATATGTATATGTATAATGTAAAACATCAAGTCAAAGGGTACATCTTATCTACTTTTGGAGAAGAAAAAAACCAGATTAGGCGACGAAAAAAACACCCGTTTTACGGGCGGACAGACCTGTAGGGTAAACTTAAATAAATAATATGAAGACTCGAACTAACTGGCATGCATGAATTTGACAAATACCTTAAAAACAGTGGCATAGCTACCGGGGCAAATGCCCCCCCCCCCCCCCCGGCAGAGAAAAGGCCTTTGTGCCCCTACCCCCAAGCCCTATTTGTGCCCCACCCCACTCTCCAGATGCATTATAACCATTTAATTTACAAGGACCATTTGTCGCCCGGGTTATGGAGAAAACAAGCCCTTACTTATCCCCCCACCCCGCTCAACAAATTGGGGTACCCTTGTACAAGATTTTCGTAATCTTTCCTCCCAATGAAAAAATCGTAGCTACGCCACTGCTTAAAAATATACTGTCTTGAACCCGGTCCCTCTCGCTTTCGATATCCATACAATATATCCCTAGAAATGGTGATATGAAAGGCCCTCTACTTTTTTCATAGAGTTTCATAAGGCTCTCTAATAGGAAACAGGCAAACTGTCCCCAACCCGGTACCCCAACTCAACACTAACCATGACTATTCTTCATTTTTTTCAAAGTACCCCAAAATACTCCCATTGCAAGGATTTTCAACAATTTTACCCCCCTTTTTTGGCAAATACGAGGACAAAATTGGGGTGAAAAACACCCCAATGTTTAATTTTCAATGACTATCATTTCAAACACCCCTTTTCAATGACACTTTATACATACAAAAATAGATTAAAACCTGTCCTGAATAGTACGATTTCGTTCTCGTTGACTGTTACGGTAATTTCACACACGGTATCGGAGCTCTGTATGCCTCTCGATAGCCGTAGTAAATAAATTGAGCTTTTACGATATTGAGGGCGCACCGATGTTTACATTACAAGCAGGGGAGGATTATTACGATCGTTGATTCCAAAGCATGAATTTTTTTTATTTAGGATTTTGTAAAATACCCCTATTTTCGAATTTTGCAGAGACTAATTCATGAAATACACCCTATTTTCATGATTTTGTGGTCCGCGCTGACAATCGAAAATATACCCCTTTTCCTCGATTTTTAGAACAGTCATGGTCACCAACTTTTGCGTTAAGTTGGGGGTACCGGGGTCCCCAATCACAGCTATTTATCGGAGTTGCAAAAGATATACCCCTAACTCTGAAAATTCACTGGCCCTAGACCAAATATCATGAAGAACAAGATAAGATACTAACTATTACACATAGAAATTACTTGTATTGTTTGGCAGATATTAAGTACATTGGACTCTTAATAACTCTTTGCACATTTCGATGCAATTTGATCATTTAATTCACCCCACAAATTCTAAGCTACTGATTATGATTATCACATTGAATAAAAATAAAAACAAACATCACGTGATCTGCTGTATGCCAGCTTTGTTTCGTTTTGTTTTTCTTCTTTTTTTGCTTTACTTTGTCTCAAACAAATGAAGGGTTCGCAAATGTCAACAAAATGTGGCATATATAATGTGCCAACTACATTTGTCTATAGCTCAGCCAGTTGGAAACTTGGCATTCATGCATGTCCATGCTCTCCTGTGTTTATTTGCTGTTGCAATTGTCAATTTGGAACCGATTAAAAACAATATTTCCATGCAATGTACATACTCTTTCTACATGAGATAAATGAGGCACAATGCGGCAGTAGCTAATTTGATTTCAGGACACAAATATTGGACATGGTCATAATAAGTCATATTCATAAAAGTCTTATTTCTGATCTTTGACACCTCTTGTAGCCAACCAAAGACTAAAGACTAGACTAAAAAAAAACTTCATGCAAATAAAGAGTTAATCTACAATTTAAGGTACCAGTATTTGTTTTTCATTTACTCTATTTATTTGATAACAAAACCAAAACTTTAATAAATTTCCATATGAAAACTTGATAATTTGATTTCAGTGTTTTGAGATGAAGTGATTTTTCAATAATCCGTAACTTTGGATAAGATTGAGATACAATTGACTTTGGTACCAAAAGTCCCTTAATTTATACAAATTATCATGATACAAATAACTCAATTTTTATATTTCCCTCATTGTGCCTTTTTAACTCGTGTTTCGGGTCACAGTTATTTGCTGATGCTATAAGCCCATTACATTCCAGTTGCCTGTAATGTTTGAGCCCAGTTTGACAGGTTGAACTGGCCATGACTCTAGTATTAGTAAGTTCCACCCAAGAATTACATCCATCCAACACCATTAACCTTATGCTGGGGACCTTGAGTGTGACAGCGATGGAACTGGTAACAAGCCCCCAGGCGCTGCAGTCTTGCTACATGACTTAGCACACATGGTGACTTTCAGCCAGATTTGGGCTAGTTTTAAAACTAAAATCTGCTCTTCGGATAATATAATGTGATTTTTTTTTAGAAATTTGAACTTTTGTTTCTACAAAATATGATATAGCACTATAGTTTTTATGACAAATTGAAGTTAAAAGTTCGAATTTCTTAACACAACAACATTTTTCAAAAGTAATATATATGGTTTTTAATTACACCCAGACTAAAGAGCCTTTGAGCCATGCTTAGGACAGCGGGGGAAATGGTAGCAAGCACGCTGGCAAGACAAAGGTGGTTTGAAATAAATCAGATAAATGGTGTAGGTGGGGATGATTTATTACCCTGGATAAAGCATCAAAGTCGTGGTCAAGAAAGTTGGATATTATACAGGGAACGGAACCGAAATGAATTTGAAGCCAATAAAACAATAGCGGTTTGTTATTGTATGATACATTTAGAGCTACTGCTCGTACTTGAGGATGATTGTGAAGGCGATGAATAGTTAGTATTATTATTGGGCGGGACATATCCAACATCCGAAACCGAAGCATTTTGTGCACTTGATGTTGTATACCCTGTAGGCCGACTGGATGCAGGGTTTTGATCCAAAGCATAGTGGCTAGATGTCTGAGTAGCACTCTTTGCAGCGCTTTGATGCGGAGATGCATATGAGCTGGTAGTATTAATGTTGTTAGATGTTGTGCTAGCTTGGGATCGGATGCTCGAGCGTGCACTTGATGAGCGTGAGTGGGATAAAGAGTTGGATTGGGCAGTTGAGGGCGTGCTTGCAGAGTGTGAAGTTGAGATTGAACCAGATTGGACAGTTGAGTGTGCCCTTACGGAGCCTGAATGTGAAAATGAGCTGGATTGGGGAGTTGCGACAGCATTTGCAGATTGTGTATTTGATGATGAGGCAGTTGAGCTTGGATGTGATAAAGAGTGAGATGGGGTAGTTGTGTGCATGTTTAAAGAGTGTGCAATGGATTGGCGGGAAGTCGTTTTGGGAACTGCACGAGTCGATGCTCGTGGTGCAATAGATGATACCCTATCTGATGATTTGTTGTATTCTACAAGATACTCCGGGTAGACCTGACTCGTCTCAAATATAACAAAGATCGATGGATCGCTGTCGTCATCGACGCACGAGTCATGAAGATCCCCGAGTGGTTTGTACGGATCTTTTGGCGGAGGGCGCTTCATGTCATGAGTACCTGTGATGTACGATCCTACCAGGACTCGAACAAGGAACATCCTGCGGACGTTGCTCTCCAGTTTGGTGTATGAGTTGGAGTAGCTTGACTTGCAATGGAAATAGCTGCCTTGACCATAGAGAGTCCCCACTCTGGAGCCGCTGATACGGAAATCAAAGTTTTGCCGACATATTGCCTCTGAGCTGTCTCGCTTTGTGCCGTGCCATAGTTGCTTTTCTAACACGTCCTTACTCTTTCTTTTCATCTTGTCTCTTTTTCTGTAATAAAAGAGTAAAAATCAAGAACAGAAATTATTACAAAGTACAACAGATCATTGGCATGGAGTCATGGTAAATTAAATTGGTATTCATCCAGTGGGGGTAGCCAGAATGGAAACAATCGCCCCACCAATATGTTGTGTCTGTCGGTTTATTTGACAAGGGGACTCATAGAATTATGAAATTATAACGGTCAAATTAGTATAATTAGTATTTAGTGCTCGTTTAGAGCCAAAAATGTAGTTGTGTAAAAGCGCAAATTTTCACGCGCTACACTTGTATTTGTTTCGTTGCTAAAGTCTTGTCAGTTCATTTCCCACCCTCCAATATAAAAAACCTAGCTACGCCACTGTATTCAATTCATCAGTCAAGTAGCACAAGATGAAAAGCGTGGACAATTTTTGTACATTTTTCAAATCTTTTTTGTTCAATTATAATTTTCTTCAAAATTTGTGATTTTCAAATACCACAGGACCATTGAAACGTTGATTTTCCTGGAAAGCAGGCTGGTTGTTTTGGCATCTAATGATCCAATAATAGATGGTGTCATCCAGGTGGTGGGCATGGCAGAGACAATAACAAATTCTCTCTGGGAACCTTCTCGCTAGGTGATTTATTTTCTGCGAAATTATTCCTAAAGCTGCTTGCCATATGCCTATTTCAGGGGCTGATCTAGCCAGAGATGCCCTGATTCATTGTATGGTGGGGTTGAAAATCTCTTTGATGGGGGGGGATCCAGGGAATGGAACTCCTGGAAACTCGATCTCATGCAGGCTGGACGTGTCGGAGCAGAGCTCCGTACTTTAATCAAATTTCATCAAATTTTAACGCTTTAGTTTCATCTCTTGACATTTTAACGGACTTTTATCGGGGGGGGGGGGGGGGGGAGGGGGATCCAGGGAATGGAACTCCTGGAAGTTAGCTGGCAGGATTTAGCAAGTGGCGGCATAAGCCTCAACAGAGGGATCAGGTAAGAGAAAAATCTTGGGGAAATACATGAAAAGTGCATGAGATCCTGAAGTGCATGAAATCCTTGCATTTTCATGTCAAAATTGCCAGAAATTAGCTTAATTCCGTCTCTCTAGACATTTCAGATCCATTTTAAAGCTTACTAATTAGGTAATTTTGACATTTTTTTTAAAGATTTTGTTTGTCTTGTGATTCTTTTTCTGTAACCCATGATTTCTTTCTGGGAACCCTGTTCCTGCGGATTTCATAGCCCTGGGTGCACACTCGAACACAGGCATAGCTGTCTACGAGTATACATTATTAAGTGGCCTGTGATTAAACACTCACTCACCTATAAAAATCTTCCCACAATTCCACATTCTGTACACGTTTTACAGCCAGTATGTTCACATCGTCCATGGTTTCTAGAAACATCTTCTCCACTGTCAGGTATTCCTCCTCTTTGGAGTGGAGATGGATCAACTTGGGCTCCGAGTTTGTCTGCATGCCTTTCATAACCCACGTTTTCGGAAGAATTTCCTCATTACACCTATCTTGGGTTTCCTGCTGCCTGTGTAAAAAGAGGAATGTTGGAAAAGACAATGTAAGGCAATGAAAAATAGAAACACTGCATTACTGGCCCGACTAACCCATTTTTTTAGAAATTGGTAAACAAAAAAAGATTTTGCATGTTTTAAAAAAAACCGCGACATTTTTACAAATTTTGAGGATTTTTGAAGGGAAAACAAAGCAGGGCAAAAAAAGACTAACCGAATGACCCAACCTCAGAGGTCCCTTTTCCAGTAGAACATGGTGGTTCGTTGCCTAAAAGAGATTGTTGATTCTGTATTCAGGACCCAGGGTTGACTTTTTATATGTAATCATGGCTAGATGTACCACCTCCTAAACTAGCCTAACAATGAATTTAACACACCAATGACTGATAATTGATATTGACAAAACAAGGAAACATTTAAAACCTATGACCGACTACTAGGGACTACCAGTCACATAATCTGGACCAAACTGCCGGCTCCCAGTTCTGATACTTATATTCAACAAGCTTGATATACCGTTAGGGCCATTCCCATTTTGTCCTTTTGCAATTGGTCCTGTCCAATATTAGCAGTTAAGGATTTGGATTAAGTTTGGTTTTCCCCGAATTGGGGGGGGGGGGGGGCACTGACATTGGAAAGGGGTATATGTATGTGTCGTCCTGAAGACCCCCTTTTCATCCTCTTCTGCTCCCTCGTAAAAATCAAAGAAATGGTGGCAGACTTTAAAATATCAATTTCCTTTAAACTTTGCACAGGTTTAGACCTTTGGTCAACATGTATATATTTGGTAAAAAAAATACCAATATACCTTTGGTTGCCATACCCATTTCACAACTTTAAAAAGCTTAAATATTAGGTCATATTTCTGTATGAAGAACATGCATTACAGTCCCCTTTTTCCTACAGTAAAGCAACCAACCTTTACTTGTCCTTTCCAAAAATGATGTAAACATTAACCCGCATCTTTTCAATGTGGGTGAAACCATTTTGTAGAATAGGGGTGTTTTGATTAAATTTAATTATGCAAAAAGTGATGGTCGTAAAAAATGACATAACCCCAAAGTGGCAATTTGTTTTAATTAGCTTTTTCAGGATTAATAGACAAGATGTTGGTCTATATGTTTCAAGAAAAAAAGTGTTGGTAATTGTTGTATAGGAGAGCAGTGTTGCCAGAAACTTTGCACTTTTTCGGTTTATTGACATTTAATTCATTGTTGAAAATAGGGATTTTGAGGATTTACTTTCATAGAAAATCCTGATTTGATAGTATTTAAACAACAGCGTTGCCAGAATAAAAGGCCTCAGCGAAGCTGTTGCTCATAACCTTTAGTAGGATCATATTAGTAGGTATGTCATCCCCCAGTTCTCAACCAAACCAACTTTTGTGGATGTCTTCTAGGGTCCTTAAACACATTTTAGATGTTAACAGTGACAAAACCAGATGCTCTCCAGATATCCAAGATTGCGTCCAAAAAGGCCGCCCAAACTAGTCAAATCTCATAAAATTACATAATAGCAATCAAATTGTATGGTGAAAGTTTAGTTTTAACAGTGGGATGTATGTATTAGACCACTAGACACTCATATCCAGAACATTTGCTTTTTTAACACACCTAAGTCCAAGATGGCCGCCAAAATGGCCGCCAAAAATGGTAAAATTCCACATATTGGCATATAAATATGAATATTTTTTAGTATAGTATAGTTAACAATTGGATGTATGTGTTAGACCACTAAAACTCATATCTAGTATTTTTGATTTGTTAACATACTTTAAAATCAATATGGCCACCAAATGAATGGCCAAAAATCCATGAAATAGCATAATATCAACCGAATGTATGATAAAAATATAATTTTAACGGTGGGATGTATGTGTTACACCACTAGTAACTCATTTCCAGTATTCTTGGTCTATTAACACAGTTCAAAATCCAAAATGGCTGCCAAAATGGCACCCAAAATGGTTGAAAAAATTGTCAAATTTAATAAAATGGGATAATATCAACCTAAATGTATGATACAAATATAGTTTTAATGATGGGATGTATGTATGAGACGCAAGCTCGAAACAGTACAAAAAAGGGCCGCCCGGTTCATCACCAACGACTACAAAACATGTACTCCGGGCTGCGCAACCCAAATGGTCAAAGATCTCAAGCTAGACCCCCTAAACATCAGGAGAAATACCAGACGCCTCTGCATTTTCCACCAAGCGAGACTCGGCAACCTGTCACTGCCCATTGACGACCTCCTGCAGCCTGCCCAACGACAATCACGACATTCTCATCAGCTGGCATACTCCACAATCTCAACCAAAAAAGACTGCTACAAACACTCTTTCATACCTAGAACTATCCAAGACTGGAACACGCTACCGGAAAATTCAAAAAAGCAGTAATAGGGAGCACATACCTAAATAGGTATCGCGACACGCTATCGTCGCGATCACTCAAAGTTTATCACGACAATAGTTCCTATTTGGCGGGAAAGAGAGTTATTTTTTGACGGTTTATGATATAATTTTTCACTAATATGTCGTGTTTGAAATGTGTAGTTGATGTTCTGACATTTAAACTAGGTGATTTGAGGTCAATTTTAATTTCACGGACCGATTTACACACGCGGTGATATCCAGACCGGAGACCGAATTTAGGTAGGCATATCACTACGTTGTTATGCGGCGGCTTATAGCAAAAAAAGTGCACGAGAAAGTTTGCTTCATATTGAGATATGTTGTAGATTACCCTTGTGAGTAAAACATATCAAAATTTCATTGAAATTTTATGGCTAATTTAGAAACTAGAGCCATTTAAGTAAGCCTTTCCTAACAGTAAAGTCTATGGAGAGCGTCTTGGTGCTGTGCTCCCTTATAGCGCCAGGTTCCCAATCTCCCGCGTGCTCCGATCCAGTGTAGGTGTATTACACAATGCAATAAATAAAAGTCGGGTTTCACCCAAATCTATGCGTTTTGATATCTACTGGGCAGTGTATTTATGGCATAGGCCAACTTTGTCCGGTTTAAAAAACAGGGGGGGGGGGTGTGGTTGCTCTTTTTTAAACAAAAACACGGCGTTATTTCAGTTGATGTGTTATAGGTGGGTTAGGTCGACATAATCAGAGACTGATTGAAATCAAAATCAGTTGGATTTGAGTCAAAAAGTGTGAATTTCGTGAGTGTAGGCCTAACAAGTCAAAGCGTGCCGCGTCTAGAGTAAAAAAACGGGGAAAAATAGTGATTTTACGGAAGATGCGGCCTCCGTGATCAGATCATATCTCAAAAATGGATTGTTCAATTGTCATGTTATTTGGCTAGTTTGTTCAGAATTTCACGCTGAAAAAGTTGATATCAATTTTGAATGATTTTGAGCAAATTTGTGCTCTATAAGGGAGCACATACCTAAATAGGTATCGCGACACGCTATCGTCGCGATCACTCAAAGTTTATCACGACAATAGTTCCTATTTGGCGGGAAAGAGAGTTATTTTTTGACGGTTTATGATATAATTTTTCACTAATATGTCGTGTTTGAAATGTGTAGTTGATGTTCTGACATTTAAACTAGGTGATTTGAGGTCAATTTTAATTTCACGGACCGATTTACACACGCGGTGATATCCAGACCGGAGACCGAATTTAGGTAGGCATATCACTACGTTGTTATGCGGCGGCTTATAGCAAAAAAAGTGCACGAGAAAGTTTGCTTCATATTGAGATATGTTGTAGATTACCCTTGTGAGTAAAACATATCAAAATTTCATTGAAATTTTATGGCTAATTTAGAAACTAGAGCCATTTAAGTAAGCCTTTCCTAACAGTAAAGTCTATGGAGAGCGTCTTGGTGCTGTGCTCCCAATAACCCATCTACATCAAGCACAAGAAAACCAAGATTAAGCAAAACAACACGCATGCGCAAATCATACCCTGACCGGATGACTCCACATGGAGTGTTGGCCAGTACAACAATCAAGTATCAAGTATCAAGACCACTAGTAACTCATATCTAGTAATCAAAAATACTGGATATGAATTATTAGTGGTCATATTTGGCCATTAATTTGGCGGCCATTTTGGTTTTAAAGTATATTAACAAAGCAAAAATACTAGATATGGGTTTTTAGTGGTCTAACACATACATCCCATTGTTAGAACTATACTCTAATCATACATGTTGGTTTATATATGCCAATATATGGAATTTTACCTTTTTTGGCGGCCATTTTGGCGGCCATCTTGGAATAAGGTGTGTTAATAAAGCAAATGTTCTGGATATGAGTGTCTAGTGGTCTAATACATACATCCCACTATTAAACTAAACTTTCACTATACAATTTGATTGCTAACATGTAATTTTACGAGATTTGACCAGTTTGGGGGGGGGGGGGCATTTTGGACGCCATCTTAAATATCTGGAGAGCATCAGGTTTTTTTCACTGTTAACATCTAAAATGTGTTTAAGGACCCTAAAATACACCCACCAAAAGTTGGTTTGGTTTAGTACTGGGGGGTAGTGCACATGAACCCCCTGTACATACCCCGACTAGTAGGGCTATAATGTGGATCACACTAGATGTTACCACCAAACTAGGCTAAAAGACGGGTTAGTGTTGCAACATTGTTACCTTGTTTTATTCTGTATCCATTTATATTGTTATATGTTTCAATACTGTAGTCCAGGTCCAAAAGACAATGTTTGATATAAAAAGTCACTTACCAAATTCCATGTACATCAACTATTATAGGCCTATATCAAGGTTTACTGCCTTTAATACCATTTAAAGGTGTATGTTCCGATCACTTTTTTGGGGCTATGATTTTTTTTTCACATCAAGATATTTTGATATCAGAAGAATCCCCATATTTTTCTCATTATGTCCGTAAAATCTTAGGTACCAGAAATGTTCCATTTAGAAATTGTAGACTAAAATGTGGTGAATTACTGCCAAATCATCATTATTAAAATGTTGCTTATAAATATTTTGTGCTAATCATTTTGAAAATTGTAATCATTCTAAAGATGTCTCTGATTGGTACAATATTTGACATAGATTAAATTTCAGCCAATCGGCAGCGGTATGGGCGGTACGTGACCACAGTAGCTCCCGGTATGACATTTCTTATTTGCACCCTCATTCAGTTATGGTACACTTTGACAGACAAGAGTGTGAATGTATAAAATATCTTTAGGAATGGTGATTCTTAATAATAAAAGTTTTAAGGTCTAATGATAAATATCCTGATGTAATGATGAAATAAAGTACCTTGCAAGTTGCCATCGATCTGACTCGGTCTGAAACTTTGGCCTTCTGCGCACACTCCTCTGTGTCTTGTAATGGACATTTTGCTGCTGCATGGTTTCGAAGTTGAGTTGGTAGTTATTCTTATGGGTGGAGAATGGGAACATCTTATCACCATGTCCTGTCAGATAATCCTCGTATACCCTCTCTAAGGTGTCCCCATCTACATCACTTGTGGTGTCTTTGGCAGACTGAAAATTGAAGATGTATCATATCAGAACATGCTTAGATCTTACACTAATGGTTCTTACTACCTATTATCAAGCTCTAAAGTGTAACCCTAATACTCCCAGGGATGAAACCTGAGACGATTAGAACTGACCTTGCCACCTAGTCTCCCTTGCTACAATGCCATCGACATTGTACCATTGTCTTAGTACTGATCGAGGCGTCGGAAGATGCCATTTCCAATGCAATGGGATACATGATCCCTAGGTGTTGAATTTCAGGTGCTTTACCATGCTAGGTCTTGTTGCCCTGTATGTAAGCAAGAGGTCCTGGGTTTGATTCCTGGGCGAAATCGTTTTCCCATATTGTCTCTTTTCTACTTATGTCTGGGCAGCACATACCTATACCCCTTTCCAATGTCATTGCCCCCTGGTATTAATTACTAGTACCTTCTGAGCATACTGTATCCATGTTCCATTCTCATCTTGCCAATACCACAGCCAATCAATACAGAACGGTTCTAACCTGGCTGATCGACATTGTACCGTTGACATAGTACTGAGACGTCGGAAGATGTTATTTCCGATGTAAAATCTGGAAACTGTTAAATCCTCCAAAAAATGTCCTGGGTGTAGTTTTATATTGCTGTAACATGAAAGATTGATACACAATATAAGTGCTCCAAATGGGTAACCTCTTACCTATAGTCTATTTGGCCATCTCGAGACAGTGACGCAACCGCGTATTCTACTAATTGCAGCACATAACGCGCGCGACTACTCGCGGCGCTGGCGTATACACACGAGCGTTGAAAGGCGGAAGATACATACGCGTGCGTAAAAGCTGCGCCTATTAAGTTACGTCACTGTTCAGAGGAAGCCAAATAGAGTATAGACTGGGCCCCATGTCCTTCTATATGGCCCAAAGGGACCGAGGAAAAGCATCAACAAAATGTGCAGCCTCTTAGGAATTCTACACAGACTAATCATCCCTATGATCATATCCACCGAGTACCTCCCCTCTCAACTCCCCCTTCCCCTAAATAAGCTACTATAGTTCAATCAGTTCCAAATTGATGACAAATATGCATTCTTTATTATGTAGAAAGTAATCCAAGCGATTTGGGCCATATATAACATAATTTTGGCCAAACGCATTTGTTACGCATTTGATACATGGTACGCTTATTGCGTTCATGTGAGGCGACAAATTTCTGCATTTTGCTGCTGTATAAGGAGGCTCGCAAATTTGGAGATGATCAAACTTTAGTATTGACATACTGGTATTTCATATAGCTACCTCAACACATATGTCAAAACATCAGTAGTTGGCTTGCAGAAACTTTCTTCTAACTTTGCATTATCATCCTTTGGAAAGTTTGTCCATGAGAAGTCAGAATCAAAATCCACATATTGCCACTGATAAGGAGACTCCGCATGAAATTCACGACACTCTTCGCCGTTTTTACATATCTTGTTGAGCATCTTGCCGAGCAACATGACTGGACAGATTTCACGAGCCTGAAGAGGGGAAGAGGCACTTGTGGAGGCAGCAAGGCTTTTCTGCTCGGTGGGTACAGCAGATACTTGTTCGGTAGCCTTAGGAACAGCAGGGGAATTAGACAACTTTGTTGACAATTTCCTTGGTGTCTCAAACTGTTTTGCTGCAGCACCAGGATTGGTCAATTCAAGATCTGTTCCAACTGAAGCACTAGAATCCTGAAGAGGGGAAGAGGCACTGGAGGCACTAAAACAAATTAAAAAAATTGTTGCATGTTTTAAAAAAAACCCGCAAAATGTTTACAAATGTTGAGGATTTTTGAAGGGAAAACAAAGCAGGGCAAAAAAAGCCCAACCGAACGACCCAACCTCAGAGAACCCATATCCAGTAGAACAGGGTGGTCCGTTGCCTAATAGAGATTGTTGATTCTGTATTCAGGACCCAGCCTTGACTTCTTATATGAAATCATGGCTAGATGGAGGGGAGAGCGGGGCTAGTTCGCCCTCTAATTTTCAGGCTTGCCTAGCGGACTCATTTTACAAGTTAGAAAGCTATCCAAATAAAAGCTGCGTTTCTTAGCTACATACCCCCATAGTTTCAGCGCTCTAGAACTTTTAGTAAGTGCAGAAGTAAGGAAAATAACCAACAGGGCAGACTTAAGCCGGGGCTGGTTCGCCCTCATGATGAGCAAGCTCGTTCGGCTTCATAGGCAAGTTAAATATTACAGAAACTATAAGTTATTCCATGTAAAGATTTATTAAAAGTCAACTACTATGACAAATTAGGCCATGTGGCCCCAACATATGAAATGGACACATCATGTGTCCATTTATTATGTTGGACTCGCCCCTTCTTAGCGTGTCCATTTATTATGTTGGACTCGCCCCTTCTTAGCGTGTAATTGGGCATGGGCGAACTCGCCCCGGCGAAATTGGCCGAACTCGCCTCAGGGCTCATTTTTTTTGTAAATCTCATGGTATACCTACTAAACACGGACTGGGAAGTTTTTAACTGCATAATATGTTAGGCAAAGCCCTTATCGCTGTGATGTCTCTAGATTAATGCAACATTTTTAATGACAAATAATTTTACTTTAATTATTCAAATACAATTATTCAAGATAAATCCTTATGGGAGATGTATCCGGGTCTGAAGTTTTAATAGTAACTTTGCTATGACCGGTGCAACAAAATTACACCAGTCTGACAATTGTTCAACAGTCACGTGATGAGAAACACGTGGTGGGCGGACTCACCGAGGGCGGACTAGCCCCGCTCTCCCCTACCACCTCCTAAACTAGCCCAACAATGAATTTAACACACCAATGACAAATATTGACAAAAACATGGAACATTTATAACCTATGACTGACTACCAGTCACATAATCCGGACCAAACTGCCGCATGACAGGCCCCCACTACCAGTCACATAATCCGGACCAAACTGCCGCATGACAGGCCCCCACTACCAGTCACATAATCCGGACCAAACTGCCGCATGACAGGCCCCCACTACCAGTCACACAATCTGGACCAAACTGCCGCATGACAGGCCCCCACTACCAGTCACATAATCTGGACCAAACTGCCGCATGACAGGCCCTAGTTCTGATACTTATATTCAACAAGCTTGATATACCATAAGGATTTTCTTTTTTTACATTTTCTTTTTTTCTAAAACAGGACCTTAGATGACCCTAAATAGCCCACATAATACCCAAGATCCTTTACTATTAAAAATATTTAATTTATAATCGAAAGTAATTTTTGAGGAACGTTTTTGTATACAAACACAAATTATTACTTAAAGCAACAACATCTAAATTCAGTGCAAATTTTGCAAGTGAATAAGTGCCAGGGGAGAGCTCCTCCAGGGCCTTCTTTTAACAGCTAAAATCCAGGAGCTTCGTCCCTGGACCCCACCCGTTAGGGGCTCGGTTGATTCGCTTCCTCGCATGGAGTGTGGCACTTTAGCACTATCAATTTTGGAAGTGGCATGTCACTAAAACTATTTCAGAATGCCGTTTAAAGAATGTCAAAATAATTCAAGTTTATAACGCTTGTACCGGTGCTCAAATTGCACATGTGCATTGTGTAACTATGACTTTATCGACACCTGGACTTTCGATTGCCGCGAATTAAAAAGAATTGCATGTTGAGTGAAGGCGGTTTTTATTTGTTTTTGTCATAAGTGTGGTGTTTTGTTTCTATATAATTACAAAAGTTGGGCTCCATAGTTATTTTTCTAACATATAAATGCACAATTGTGTGCTTGCATGACACCTCCTATAACAACGCTTTATACAAACAACAAAAATTCTATGGTTCAATGCACGCATCAAGGTCAAATGGCCGTTTCAAATCGTTTTTGATTCACCCTGTAAGTGTAACATTTTGCTTATAAATATTGTATACTAATCATTTTGATGTCTCTGATTGGTACAATATTTGACACAGCCTAAATTTCAGCCAATCACCAGGTAGTTCTCATAGGGTTATGAGTTATAAGTATGGGCGGAACGTGACCACAGTAGCTCCTGGTATGACATTTCTTATTTACACCCTCGTTCAGTTACGTTACACTTTGACAGACAAGAGTGTGAAAGTATAAAATATCTTTAGGAATGTGATTCAGATTCTTAATATAAAAGTTATAAGGTCTAATGAGAAATATCATGATGTTATGATGAAATAAAGTACCTTGCAAGTTGCCGTCGATCCGACTCGGTCTGAAACTTTGGCCTTCTGCGCACACTCCTCCGTGTCTTGTAATAGACATTTTGTTGCTGCATGGTTTCAAAGTTGAGTTGGTAGTTATTCTCATGGGTGGAGAATGAAAACATCTTATCACCATGTCCTGACAGATAATCCTCGTACACCCTCTCTAAGGTGTCCCCATCTACATCACTTGTGGTGTCTTTGGCAGACTGAAACATTATAGACGTATAATATCAGAACATGCTTAGATCTTAAAATAATGATTCTTTCTATTGTGCAAAATTATTATGAAGCTCTAAACCCTAACGCTGAGCCAGGGGGTCGCATGCCCAAATTTAACAATTCCGTACACACGTATCACCCGCCATGAGGGAACGTTGGGTGCCAGCATAGTTTTTAAATGGAATTTCATGGAGTTCAGGGCTATAACAAATCTTATATACATGTCCCTAACCCTCAAGTCATACGTCATAAAACACTAAAACTTCAAGTCATTTTGAGGTATTTTTGATTGAGACCAAGTCATTGGACAAAATGGCAAGTCAAGTTACAAGTAAAAAAACAAGTAAACCCTGCATAAATCAGCCACCTTTGTAATCTTCCCTGGGTGGGGAATGGGTGGCTATGATACATTGACAAAACACAGACTTGATTGATGTCTTGGTTTGACTTGAACATGTTGAAGTATTAGATTGAGATCGATACACTGTTGGATTTAGATTTTAACACAGAATAAATAATTCTGGGACACCCTGTATAAGTTACCTTCTGAGCATACTGTATCCACGTTCCATTCACATCTTGCCAATACCACAGCCAATCAATGCAGAACGGTTCTAACCAGGCAGATCGACATTGTACCGTTGACATAGTACTGAGGCGTCGGAAGATGTCATTTCCGATGCAAAATCTGGAAACTGTTAACTCCTTCAACAAATGTTTGTAATCTACATATTTGTTGTCCCTGCAAGTGAAAGATTGATTGATATACAGGGTGGATAGAAAAATAGGACTCTCTTTCTTGGTGGTTTTAATCTTGATTAAAACCACTAAATATGACCAATTTGATTTTAGTGAAAAGTACAACCAACAAAGATAAAATTCTGATAAATGAGAAAAATCGATCATCAGATAATGACCAATTAGGTAAGTCAACCCATTTTGCAGTAACATGAAAGTGCACAATTACATACTTGAATAGATTAATAGGAATATATTGGATGGCTTTGAGGGTGATACAAGAATATTTTTTATAGCGAGTGCAATTTATTCTTGTATCACCCGAAAATAAGACATCCAATATTATTATTATTTATATCAGGCTTTTACCCATTCATTGAAGCCGTCTTGTAGAATTCACTGTATGTTATGTTCGTCTTGATTCGTCATAATAAAATCGTTCAACTTTTGCTGCCAAAGTAAACTTCTCAAAATCTTCAAAATTATCCGAGTACCCATTTTCCTGAAGGTATGCTCGGAAAATGCTGAAAGCGTTGCGTGTTGATTTAATTGTATTTGCAGAATCTTTGTTCCGCAAAAGTTTGTTAAAATCATCATCACTTTAAAGAAGCGAATCTCCCGGGAGTCTGCTGCGGTGTCGCCATTTTGCAAACTTGTTGATTCATTGTATTCGTAGTGGTGCCCCATGTAAGCCTGCTTCATTAAGCCGATAACACGTATTGCGAAAAACATGCAATCAGCGAAAATTAGTCTCGACTGCATGCTTAAAAAACGCTAAAGTTGCATAAGCTCCTTTGTATACAATGGTAAAGACGAATATTCGTAACGAACAAATGATGGGTATGAGACTAAAATATTGGACGGCAATATTTTTAGAATATTGAATGCATCCGGGTACTTTAGTTAAACAATATTGAATACACAGTTTTATTGTACCGTTAAAAAGCCTGATATAAATAATAATACTTCTTATCACACTTAATAGCAGAAAATGATGTTGCGGTGTGGGGCCTCTCTCCTAATTCCCCAAAGACTGTTCATCCTATGACCATACCCACAGAGCACCTCCCCTTCCCTCAAATAAGCTACTATATAGTTCGATCAGTTCCATTTCAGTTTTATCTCTCCACAGGAGAAAGTAATCCAAGCGAACATGCTCCATTTGAGCCAATTGCACATAATTTTGGCCAAACGCACATGTCAAGCATTTGATGCACAGAGTTCTTATTGCATTCATGTGCGCCTACTTATTTCTGTATTCACTTTGGAGCTGATCAAACTATAGTGTTGACACTGGTATAGCTACCTACTTCGACACTGCATATTGCAAAACATCATTGGTTGGATCGCAGAACCTTTCTTCTGATTTTGTATTAAAATCCTGAGGAAAGTTTATCCATTTGCATAATTCAGGAATTAAACACTGCCACTGATAAGGATACTCCGAATGAAATTTAAGACACTCTTCGCCATTTTTACACTTCTTGTTGCGCAACATGACTGGACAGATTTCACGAGCCATAACAGGGGACGAAGCACTTGTTGAGGATAAACTGGCACTGAGGCTTTTTTTCTCAGTGGGTACAGCAGATACTTGTTGGGTAGCCTTAGGAACAGCAGGAGAATTAGATAACTTCGTTGACAATTTCCTTGGTGTCTCAACCTGTTTTGCTGCAGCACCAGGATTGGTCAATTCAAGATCGGTTCCAACTAAAGCACTAGAATCCTGAAGAGGGTGAGAAGCACTTGTGGAGGCACCAAGGCTTTTCTTCTCTGTGGATACAGCAGAACCTTGCTGGGTAGCCTCTTTAGGAACAGCAAGGGAAGATAACTTTGATGACACTTTCCTTGGTGTCTCGACCTGTTTTGCTGCAGCACCAGGATTAGTCAATTCAAGATCGGTTCCAACTAAAGCACTAGAATCCTGAAGAGGGTGAGAAGCACTTGTGGAGGCACCAAGGCTTTTCTTCTCTGTGGATACAGCAGAACCTTGCTGGGTAGCCTCTTTAGGAACAGCAAGGGAAGATAACTTTGATGACACTTTCCTTGGTGTCTCGACCTGTTTTGCTGCAGCACCAGGATTGGTCAATTCAAGATCGGTTCCAACTAAAGCACTAGAATCCTGAAGAGGGTGAGAAGCACTTGTGGAGGCACCAAGGCTTTTCTTTTTGGTGGGTACAGCAGATACTTGCTGGGTAGCCTCCTTAGGAACAGCAAGGGAAGACAACTTTGATGACACTTTCCTTGGTGTCTGGACCTGTTTTGCTGCAACACCAGGATTGGTCAATTCAAGATCGGTTCCAACTAAAGCACTAGAATCCTGAAGAGGGGAAGAAGCACTTGTGGAGGCACCAATGCTTTTCTTTTTGGTGGGTACAGCAGATACTTGCTGGGTAGCCTCTTCAGGAACAGCAAGGGAAGACAACTTCGATGACACTTTCCTTGGTGTCTGGACCTGTTTTGCTTCAGCACCAGGATTGGTCAATTCAAGATCGGTTCCAACTGAAGCACTAGACTTTTTCACAGGTCCTGATTTTTTCTCTTCCACTGCATAAAGTGTTGGTCTTCGTAAAAGGACCAGCGTTGTACTTCCTACAGTGATACTAATGCAATCGCTTGAAACTGTTGGAAAGAACCCATACGGATTGGGTCCATCTTCCTGATGCTTGAAGGTTTGGTATTCTCTCTCTAAGATATCACTATTTATGGCAAGCATGCTATCTGGAAGCATCTACAGAGGGATATAAAAAAATAATATGATTAAGGCGACAAACCTGACCAACTCACTTACTACAGGTCGCTATCTAAGTAAAAGTTGGTATTTTATACAAATGACTAGGACTTCAAAAATGTTCAAACCATTTAGGTTATATTAAAAAATCTTTTGTCTCAAAGCTCTTCAGTTTTTTGCGATTTTTAAAAAAAAAAATTATACATATAAAATATTGAAATCCTTGTAAAAGTGAACTTTTGTATTAAAATGATTTGATCAATGAAAATCTGAAAAATCTGTGAAATGTTGTTGATTTTTTTTTTTTTTTTTTTTTTTTTTTCATAACTTTTTTTCTTCTAACACGCATCAATTAACTAACATGCGTGGGAGCTTTGAGACAAAAATGATCTTTTTAATATAGCCTTACAAGACTATTTTAGTTTTAAGTAAAGACCAAAACCATGCTTGTAGCCCCTATCGTTACCAAATGTTCATGAATATGCTTTGAAGGTATCATTATTTGAACCAAAAGCCCCGCCACAAACTATATACCATCGTCTCATCTTATATAGTGCGTATCTGTTGAAAATCAGCCAAAAAACAATCAAATTGCCTGTTGACATCCAAAACCACACCACTATATATAAGAATTAAATGTCCATTAATTTTGCATCATAATATATATATTATGATGCAAAATTTATTATATATATACTCTTTTACAGTGATGTTCCATCTTAACAAAACTCAACCAAAATGTCTTAGCATAATGACGGTTAGTCTTTGGTCCAGGCTGATAGATTGGCTGTAATCTCATATGCCTGTTACCTGTGCCAATTTGGTGAAAGTCTAGAACAGCACAATTACAACATATTGCAATTGATTTGGTACAGTCTAACACAGGCCTTCTCAATGGTGGCGCGCGCACATCTTGTGGCGCATTGCATCAGTCCGAGTGGCGCGCGGAAGGACGCATGACAAAAAAAATAAAAAAATAAAAAATAATAATAATAAAAATAAAATAAAAAAAGAAGAAGAAATATATCTTCAACCAGATCGCAAGGAGAATAAAGAGCCACTTCAGCCACTAACTGCAGTGGGGTAAGTCATGATTATTATTAGTATGCCTATTGATTATCACTACATTTGCTACCATTTTGTGTACATTTACCATCAACATCTCTTTATTTCTTGTACCATATTGCATGCAAATTATAGCTCTCCTTAGCCTCTTAAAAGGGGTAAACTCATGAGCTTCCAGGCCTGGACCCCACCTGTTATTCACTCCGCTCGCTTCGCTTGCTACGCTCGATACGCTCGCAGGTATAGTGAGCTTCTAGATCATTAACATCTCAATAGTGGTGCTTCACAAAATCTTATTGAGAATAAGGCCTGGTCTACCATTTGAACTGCCCGTTTTTGGCAGAAATTATTGGATGGGGCGGTTCTCGGTATTTATAGGCCCAGTTAGTATTCATGGTATTGGCTTAGTGGTTCTAGTTTTCCATATGGATTTCAAGAGAACAGTGTATTGAAGATCATGCAAATATGTCACAAATTTCAGGAGAACAGAAAGGATGCATTTTCATCATAGGAATTATGACAAAGACAATTAGGCTCACAAAGTGGCCATGCATAGTCATTGAGTAAATAGGCCCAAAGTATAAATAGTAATCTTTGATTGTTTTTGGCTGCAATTTAAGTAAGCATTCCTAGGAATAGTAATATAAGACTATTCACAAAGACTTCGGTCTAAATGACGTCTATGCATCCGAGTAAAAAAGTGCAGAAAAAGGTAATAATTTAACTTCATGACGCTGGCGTCTTTCTAAAAAAAGGTTGGGTTTGTATGCATTACAACACATATGGGTTTCAAAATGGTTTAAGCTTTACGCCCATTTAGGGTCCATTTCAGCCGTTAGGTGGAAGAGTGATCCCCTCCCCCTAATATAAGACGATTCACAAAGACTTGGGTCAAGTCTATATGAAGGCTACGCATCCGAGTAAAAAATGCCGCAAAGGGTCATGATTTAACTTTATGACGTTGACGTCTTTCTAAAACAAGGCGGTTCTCGAACGGCGCGTCTCGCCTGTTCATCAAAAGTGACTTGAATTTAATCAGCAAAAAGAACACACCATCCCCCTTCCTCCACTAAATCCCATCAAGATAGGCCTTACGGATCTTATTTGACCCCAGATGACCTTGAATGACCTTGAAAAATTAATCAGCAAAAAGAACACACCAAACCCCTTCTCTCCACCAAATATAATCAAGATAGGCCTTACGGATCTTATTTGACCCCAGATGACCTTGAATGACCTCGAAAAATTAATCAGCAAAAAGAACACACCATCCAGCTTCCTTCCACCAAATCCTGTCAAGAGAGGCCCTTACGGATCTTATTTGACCTTGAATGACCTCTGATGACCTTGAAAAATTTAATCAGCAAAAAGAACACACCAACCCCCTTCCCTACACCAAATCACATCAAGATAGGCCTTATGGATCTTATTTGACCCCAGATGACCTCAGATGACCTTAAAAAATTAATCAGCAAAAAAAACCACCATCCCTCTTCCGTCCACCAAATCCCATTAAGATAGGCCTTACGGATCTTATTTGACCCCAGATGACCTCTGATGACCTTGAAAAATTAATCAACAAAAAGAACATCCCTCTTCCGTCCACCAAATCCCATCAAGATAGGCCTTACGGATCTTATTTGACCCCAGATGACCTCCGATGACCTTGAAAAATTAATCAGCAAAAAGAATACACCACCCCCTTCCCTCCACCAAATCCAATCAAGATAAGCCTTACGGATCTTATTTGACCCCCGATGACCTTGAATGACCTCTGATGACCTTGAAAATTTATTCAGCAAAAAGAACACACCACTCCCCTTCCCTCCACCAAATCTCATCAATATAGGCCTAACTGATCTATTTGACCCCATATTTGACCCCCGATGACCCCGAAAAATTAATCAACAAAAAGAACACACCACCCCCCTTCCCTCCACCAAATCCCATCAAGATAGGCCTTACTGATCTATTTGACCCCATATTTGACCCCCGA
This sequence comes from Ophiura sarsii, assembly GCA_035610835.1. NCBI lineage: Eukaryota > Metazoa > Echinodermata > Ophiuroidea > Amphilepidida > Ophiuridae > Ophiura > Ophiura sarsii. The sequence goes on from CM069454.1 coordinate 57,640,211, forward strand.
TGACCTTGAATGACCTCCGATGACCTTGAAAATTTAATCAGCAAAAAAACACACCACCCTCTTCCGTCCACCAAATCCCATCAAGATAGGCCTTACGGATCTCTAGATATCGCGTCACAACGCGTCACAAAAGTTTTAAGCATATTTGACCCCGATGACCTTGAATGACCTCCGATGACCTTGAAAAATCAATCAGCAACAGAACGCACCACCCCCCTTCCCTCCACCAAGTCCCATCAAG